>JBAWJQ010004694.1:0-120231 GCA_037783105.1 Bactrocera zonata
AATAATTCAAAACAGGTAGAGATTATGTCAAAAACTATTAGATTACAATAAAAATATGTATATCATATAGTCCTACATGTAACTAACAACTTTTTATGGCCTACAATTTGTATTTGTGAATGTGTATGAACTACCTTCTTAATTTTCTAATTAACTTGACTTTAAGATGGGAGCTATTTATTTTGAAACAAGTATCAAATATAGCACACTTAGCAGTTAAAAACACAGTCTAAAGCTCGGCCAAAAGGGTAATTAGAAGGGGATTCCCAATGTAAAAGAGGCACTTCAAAGCATTTTATTGTGGTAAATAGGCATCCACAATCGCCTCATTCTTAATAGTTTGCCCTTGTTTTAAACAAACTACATTTACCGGTAGCTTCTATGACTATTGGAGGTGGTGGATGATATAAATACAATATGCTAATACCTTCTTAATAAGATATCCAGGTACCGAGCAGTTAAGTGGAAATGGAAAGCGTTGAACGTTCGCACATTTTGCTTATATTCATGTCAAATATTAAAACTTTTGAGTTACATCATTTCCATACATATTTACATTTACAATTAAATGACCATAAGTCATCTTTCTTTTATCTCAAACCGACTGGTTCTTCCAAAATCGTATTAAAAACGCAATACTGGGCATAAAAAACTATTTTTAGAGTCTTGCGCAAGATAAAGTAAACAG
This sequence comes from Bactrocera zonata, assembly GCA_037783105.1. Classification (NCBI taxonomy): domain Eukaryota; kingdom Metazoa; phylum Arthropoda; class Insecta; order Diptera; family Tephritidae; genus Bactrocera; species Bactrocera zonata. The sequence continues at coordinate 689 of JBAWJQ010004694.1, forward strand.
TTATTCATTACATATACTATGAAACAAATTACTCATGTCCATAACAATTATATGTATTTTATTAAATTCATAAGAAAATTATTATTTAGAAATATTACAAGTTTATATACATATACATACATATGTACACAAGTGTTAACAATCCAAAAGCATTGATAATTAAAAAATATTTGTATATCTTTTGTACGCATCTTATCAGTAATACATTCCTCCTCCTATTCACATGTATGAGTATCCAGGAGCATTAAGGTGGTCCTATATATCTTTCAAATTGATGCAATAATCGATTTTCTGATCTACTCGTATTTCATCTAATATCATCGCCTTAACGAAAAGCTTTTTTAATCTTGCAGAAAATTTCATAAGTGAAAAGTCGCTCTAAAATAGTTTGAGTGTTGACACAATTTAATTAAATATAAAAATTGGTCAACCGTTATGTTAATACAACTCGATATTTTTGTACATATATACATTAGGGTGGGTCAAAAAACCGAATGTCTCTTTTCACTTTTTACTCTGAAAAATTAAGTTCTTACCCCATAATCGGTAGGAGACCATTTCGTGGAGCATTGAATTTTAATATTGTTTTTCAAGTAGTTGGAAGCAAGTTACAATTTTTTCTATCTGATAATAAGAAAGAAATAAAACACCGTTAGGCGTAGAACCTTTCCGTTACAATTACTTGGAGAGCCTTTCTTAGAGGTGTTTATCAACCAATATTTCAGAGTACCAAGAAAAAAAGAAAAATTTCTTTTTTGGCACACCCAAATATACATTCATATTACTAATACATAAAGAAAATAATATAGTAAAAAAATAATTTCTTGAGCATTAGCTGGTTAGCGAAGGCCCTGATGCAAAAGAGAACTCGCGCTTTGCGATTTCCTTAGTGCGGAATTTTACGGTCATTTCTTTATTCAAATAAATAAAACGTCATAAATATTTTACAAACAAAAGGTTCGATAATATTAACATAATAAATTTACAATTTAAACATACTTGTATACGCGCAGAGGCTACTGTTGGCGCTGTCCGGAAGCTTATTGATAAGGTCCATAAAATTTGATGAATAAACTCGTACAAATGTATGTACATTTATCTACTGTTAAAAACGACAGAGCCTACAAAATTGTTACAAACAAATATTTACATTATGAACTCTTGGTTGCAATACCCAATATACATTAGCTTTCTATTAAATATTGCTAAACTTGTTCTTCATCTAACGGTTGTTTGTATCAATTTTTGCCATTTTTCCGTTGGAGACATTTTTCCATCAGTATAACACTTTCATCAGTGTAAATCGAAATTTCTAGAACGGAAGCGAGTGAACCAGCATCGTCTTGAGTAGCATTCTTCCCTTTTTATACAAAATTTTCAAAACATAGCGAATTTCTTCATTATTTTCACTCATTTTTGGACAGCTGTAACTTTTTTCAACTTCCCCGAATTTCATTTTTTTTTGTTAAATGAAGCTTAAAATCTCACCTTTCCAACACCATATGGTATGACGCATTGTGATTGGTATCACTGGAGATATACGACTGCGACTGTAAATTGGCACAGTAGATTCTACTAACAAGTGGCACTTCTGGGTTGAAGCTTGGTGTGGTCCCTCCCTCTAAAAGGTTTAATGTACATATGAATAAAAATAGAATTGGGTGAACTTAGCTCTTCCTTACTTGGGTTTTTTGGTATTTTTACCCCACACTTATTGCTCTTCCTTTCGAGGATAAAGAAGCAAAACTCACGTGTAAATTTCCACCTAGTTCTGACAGCTTAATTTTTTTTTTTCGATTTGCCAAGCGTTAAAGAAGAGCGAATCGAACAGACTATACTTGATGTTCAAACAAGCGGGCAGCTCTTGCGAAGCCTCGTGTCTTTTGACGCATGCGCAATCGTGTTTCGATCCTCTATTTGGTGAAGCAATACTTTTTCCTCGTCAAGAATCATTTTTATCATTTCTTAGTTTCATCCGAAGACAGTTACAATTTAATCGTACTCGTTTTGCTTTTGAATATTTGAATAGCAAAACACTACTGATTAGTTATCTAATTGTTCATAAAGATGTCGCTATTTGTTTTTCAACAAACCTGAACAATTTCGATAAGATGTCATAGCCAGTATAGAAGCTGATTTTTAATTCCTTGAATTATCATGAAGCTTTTAAGAAGTGCCGTTCCATCTTATCACCATTTCTTACAATCATTTTCATTTCACAATTGAAAAAATGATCTACAAGTTAATACTATAAACAACAAGTATTGAGACGTTATTCCTCTATTATTCGAAGTGCTTTAGGAATATTTGAAGATTAACAAGTAAGAAAGGGCTCAGTTCGGGTGCAACCGCACTTAAATATTCATGCAACTTGCAAGGATCAAAACCAGGGAAATACGTTAAGTTGTAAAACCAATCATATAGAGTAAACTCAGCTGGATGTTCGAAAATCCTGATATTAGTTATATAGGAGCTAGGCCAAGTTTTCGCTTAAATTTATTTATTTTAGGCACAAAGATACACTGTTTTGAGTAAAGCACGCTCTCTAATTTATGTTGAAATAACTCACATATTGGCCGATATATGTATGCGGTACAAAGTCACGCGGAAGATCGAAAATCTTTATATTAGATATATGGGGCTTGGCTCGATTCAACCTATTTTTGACATACAGACATAACATTATAAGAGAAGGATTATCCTTTTATTTCAATTATATATATCACATATTGACTGATATTTTCGATCAAAAGTCAAATATAAGTAACGGGGTCCAAATATTCCCAACCTAGGGTCTTGCACAGCTTATGTTGGATTTGAACAATTTTTGTTTATAAGGTGGCAGACACTAAAGACATTATTGATTGTTTTTGATTTGTGTACACGAAACTGAACGAATCGAGTGGAATTGAAAATTGTGCTATATGGGAAGGAGGCGTGGTCGAAGTTCGATTTCCCCCATTGTGATCCCTCGTTTGAATTAGAGTTTTATATCTTAATTCAGTGCTTAGTTATGGCACTTTATAGGTTTTCGGTTAATGGCGTTTTATGACCGTGAAAGTGGTCCAATACGCCCATCTGCGAGCTCGCATTTTTTTTTTGTATTAAGGAAGCTGCATACCAAGTTTCACGAACGGACAGACAGACAGTCAACCGGAATTCAACTTTTCTCGTCATCTTGATCATTTATATATATGTACATATATAATCCTATATCTCTCTCGCTTCGTTTTAAGTGATACATAAAACCGTTAGGTGAACAAAACTATAATACTCTGCAGCAACTGGTCGCAAGAGTATAAAATAGTGCTTAAAGTTTTAGAAACCAAACCCGAAAGCTGAATATTCCATGCTCAGCAAAACTATCAACAGCATGGTATATGTAATAAGAAGACATACAACCCTCACTCGATCACTTGTGACGATCGACAATCGAGTAAAACTCTACATTACATCCGTTTATTTCCGGTATTTTCCGGGATTTGGCTCATAATGATCAGCTTTTTGATGGGGTTTGTCAATATGTACATCGAAAAGTGCAAGAGAACACCACATTTTATTGTTTTCATGCCATGCACCAATTCTAGAGATTTTTCAAGTAGGATTGGTCTTTGCGATTACGATTATGTACGTCACACAAAATCTCTCGAACAAACTTCCGAATGCTGAAAATTCATACAACTATCTTTTGAAAGAATGTTATATGGATTAAATTCCATTGACGCACTTATAGAATCGATACGAACTTCTAAGTAGTCCTGCTATGACTACCACGAGATATCCGTAATATTTTTCAAGAGCAAATGCAAATCGCACTTCTTTAATCCACATCTCTAAGCCTGATATTCCCATTATTAGCTTATCAAAGAAGCAGACAGTCACTTTCGTATCCCTTTAATTTGCTGAGACAGCTACTCACTACGTCTCTGCCTTTCGTTCAAGAATATGTTATTTAAAAGTTATTTTTAGAACATTTTAAAAATATAAATGTGGAGAGAATTAAATTCACTCCAACACACACACACAATCACAGGCCTAAATATGAAATTTGCATATCAATATAAACTATATACCCATGGAAATGTGTGTGTATATAAATGAATAAATATTTTTATTAATGATAACTTCGTATCCATATATACATACATATAGATTGATATGAAAAACAGTGTTATACATTACACACTATGTAAATGTTAGTATGTCTCTTCATTGCCAGGGAATTGAACCTTCAAGCTATCTGACTTAATGGCCTGCAATCACTGCTCTTGAGTGTGTCATCAAAACAGCGACGCAAAGTGCAAATGCCACAGTGATAAAGAGGAACAGAAAAAACTGAAATGTTCTAGGCACAAAGCGCGTGCTCGCACTAATGCCTCCGTCCCCACCGATCGACATTGATTGGCACTCCATAGATTTGATGTGTGATTTCATTTTTTTACTTATTTATTTGCGATTTCTTAATGTTTGGCAGTGTCGCCACCCAAGAACTGCCGCATACTACCAACGCCATCGAATGTTTGACTATTTCCCCGCGCGCAGGCATCACGACAATCCGCGTCTTCATCGTTTATCTCACCACTTGAGTTCACTTGAGCAATTCTCGTTCCAGTACTTCCCTGCCTCTGATTGCGGGCCGTTTCTTCGCCTTTGGCACGTCTGTTGTTCGTCTTTGTTTGTTTTGATTGGAACTCTTTTTGATTTTGTTGCTCTCATTTATATATATGTCGCCACACACACACGCACGCACACTAATGTCAACATGTATGTACGCGTACCTCTCAGCCGACGCCGCTGCCCGCCGTTCATCTGAATAAAATAAAATTAATACTTAAGTTGGCTGGTTGAATTCGCTAGCGACACAGTTAATTGTTGCAAACATTATAGGCAAACGAGTGAGCGAGCGCACTTCTCTTTCACGTTAGCCGCACGATTTATTTTCCTTTCCATCTATTCTTTGCATATTCAACGCGCTGGTCGCCGCAATTTCATCGAGCATCCTCCCAATCGGTAGGTGAACAGTGTTCCGCGCTAGATCGGATGCGTTTGATTCGCGATCTCCATGGAACCACGAGCCAAAAAATAAACCGTCTGTCGTCGTCGCCATCTCAGATCATACTAACAAAAATTGTAATTGTGATTGCCGCTGTTAGTCCGTTTCCTTGCTTTGTGCTGCTGACAGTTGTTTGTTGTGTTAAAGTTTCGCGCGCGCTAAACAAGTTTGGAAGCATTCGGATGTCTTGTTGTCTTGTCGTCGAGCGGAGCACGTGACGTGGACCTTGACGCGGGCGTAAGACGCCTAAAGGGGGTCGAGCCCTGCGGTGCCCGTATTTGTTTTGATGTTGTGTTGCTTCGCTTGTGTTGTGAATTTGTGAGAAGCCTCTGGGTTGTTTACGAAAATCAACCATAAAAATAAACGCAAAAGTTGACACTTTTTGCTTTTCAAATAACAGCCAGCAAATCGTGTGTTGTAACCAGGCAAAGTGCTTAACACTTGACAACTAAGCCCTATAAAGGCTAAAAAGTGTTACGCGAAAGTCCTCATAATTGATCCGCATTAAAGTTATCAAATAAATTTCAGACTAAAGCCCTAAAAAATTATATCGAAATATCTGAGAGCAGGAGTGAGTCACTGGAAATCCCCGAAATTATGAATTAGTACAAGTGTTAAAAATTAAGTTATTTACATACACGCATATGTATATATATATATACATAATATAATATAATATAGACGTATATACAACTGTTGACAGCTAATCAGAAACGCTCCCTTTATTGTAGGTGGCTGATGTGTATAATGATAAAAATTTTTGATATACCGTTATTTATATTCCTAAAAGCCTTTCATTGTTCGTGTTACTCTATTTACTAGTAAATTCACTCTGTTTTGTAGTTTTGAAGTTAGAGTTCTTTTGATTTTTTCCCAAATAGTAAATGCGTCAAGATATAGAAGGTGAATTAACTGCGACAGCTAATTAGAAACAGTTCTTTAAAGAATTATAATTCCTCAAGGTGTTATTTTTCATTAATAGTATTACTGATTTATATAAGCGTGTGTTTCAAAGTTGTGGTTCAAAATATATTATTCAAGTTTTTTAATGAGAAAAAGCTGTACATCTGCCCTACGTAGCTACATTTTTGACCCTCTTCAGTCTGGAAAGACGTGCAAGAAAACTGTGAATCAGATCAAATGCTTAACAAAATTGTTTTCAATGCCTTTAAACATATACAGAATTTTAAAAACATTTCCAATTGCGCGCAAAGAAAAAAACCGAAAAATTGCAACAGAAATAGACCACAGAATTAATACTATCCCGCGAAGAGACCCAAAAAAGAGTTCCATTGGCATTAATTCAATGTCCAAATATCCAAGAGAACAATCAAACAAGAATCGGACGAATCTGGACTGCACGGCAGGGCAGCACGCAGGAACCCACTTCTGACTAAAATTTGTAGAAACGACGAGTAGACTTTGTGAACTCTTATTGGTCTAAGACAACAAATCAACGGAGGTATATCATTTGGAACGATGTAACAAAAATTAATCGCTTAGGTCCCGATGATCGAAGGTATGTTCGCCGCCCATTAATTCAAGAATTTAATCCTTGCTATGTTCCACGTTAAGTATGGTGGAGGATTAATGGTATTGGTCCACACCATAAGATTAATGGAATTTTAAACAAGGAAAAATACGTCAACATCCTAAAAAATGCCATGTTGCCATGGGCTGAGAAAAATTTGCCTGTTATAAGGAAGGTAACAATTCATGGCATACGTCTATGTTGACACAAGAGTTTTTTAATGAAAACTTTATCAACGTTTTGAAGTGGGAATCGTTCAGCCCAGACTTAAACCCTATAGAACATCTCTGAGTGGTGTTAAAAGAGCCATATGCACTAAAAATATTCCAAATATGGATGTTCTTTGTGATGAAATTAGAACGGCATGGCAAGCTACACTATTGGTGCGCTGTCAGAGTCTTATAACGTAAATTCGGAATCGATGTGAAGCAGTATTAAAGTAAAAGAGATAATAAACAAAAAACTTACTGAAAGTAAGCAAGTTTTTGTAATATCATTATATTTGTTGATAAAATATTTTCGTTTTTAATTAGTTGTCGCACTCAAATCGTTGATTCCACATGTTTTTGTTAAAATCTTCAGAATAAAAACAAATTTTAAACTAAATTTTTACTATTAGAGTTTACAATAAACATGCGTAATTTATTGGAAAATAACACACACATAACATTTACTTAAAAATAGGTGTCGTTTCTAATTAGCAGTCAACAGCTCTGTGTGTGTACATACATATGTATATGGATATTTGCCTTTTGCATATGTTGGGGATGTGTATCCAGTTGGACAATAGCGCCGAACAGTGTTGAGAAGCTTATAAAATTTACAAGTAATTATACTACAAGTATATCCACATTTAACTCGAAATTCGTTCGATTCTCATAAATGAAATCCGTTAACATTAATTTATCTTGACAGATGTCAACTTTGTAGTTTATTGTTTACAAAATGCATGAGAGATCTTAGATAAAATCCTAGTCAAGAGCTTCAGTTGTATTAAAGCATTGTTTAACAAAAACCCGTTAATAGTGTTATTATACATGGGTGTTTAACCACAAACGCGTTTATTCTTCAAACTAATTAATAAAATTTTTTGTGAAAATACGGCGGTTACTAAGAAAAAATATTTCGGCCTATGCGAGACATTTTTTAGAGATTAAGATTTGTCTCAGTACATAATTTGGGCAAACGATTGAAATTTGATAGAAGTCTTGACGTTTTTGGTAATTAAGAATATACAGTTCTTAAACAACGCTAACACTAATAATTTTATGATTACCACATTTGTATGTCAATTTAAATCTTTTTATTAAAGTTTAAACTATTCGTTCACGGATGGCTGATATATTTATGCATATACTATAAATTAAGAAAGTTTGTAATTTCTTTAAAACTATCTTTAGTTGAAATACAGATTTTTATAGATAAATATGAGTACTGACATAATATATTATGCTAGAATTCCGAAATACTCAAATAATATTGGTTAGAGTAATTCAGAGAATTTTTAACTCAGTTCTGTCAGAACTGTCAAACATTCATAGTAATATTATAGAAAGCCTTCTCGTTAAGACATTGTAATCTTATGTACATATTTTTCTATCAAAACTATAAACAACGAGACGAGATTTTCGAAATTGCATTTGGAAAATTCAGGGTGACTCTTCAGAGATATTGCACCTGACCGTGTAGAAGGTACACTTCATTTTAAGTTTCATAGAAACCATAGATCTAAATGAGCTCTCAAGAGTAATTATATTCACATTACTTCTCTTCCATAGTTTACTGTGTACTGTTGCTGTTATGACGGCATAAAATAACTAATGCTATGACGGTCTTAGCGAATACATTTGAATGTCGCCTACGTAATTTAAAGAAATCTATCGAGCTGATTTTTGCTCTCGTGAAATGTACCCGACGGTACACTCGATAATGGCTACATATTCAGGCACCCTTTTATCCAGCATTTCTCATTTCCAGTTGCAATTAGCACGATAAACCAAAATATACTAATTAAAGAATGCACAAAACAGAAAAATGCAACATTAGAGGAAAAACAACAAAGAAATATCTGAAATAATCAAAATTTGGATTAATGGTAAACACATTAAGTCATGAGAAATAAAGAAATGTAAACAAATAGCTAATATATTAGATAAGCCACATTCAGTTGTGTGTGTGACTGTGTAAACAACTGCTGAATAAATTTTTTTTTGGATTTCGACTGCGTACAACGAGCAGTGTTTCACGCATACATACACAAATATATTTCCATAAATTTGCAAATTTTAGCACATTTCTAACCAAAATCTGGTTAAATAACAACACCAAAATTGACCAAACGACCTTGGATATTTGGTCAACAGACCCCAGCCGAATTGCTATTTTTTGATGAACCTAGTAGAGGGTATCATTTTTTCTTGTATAAGTTAGCAATAACATGAAAGAAAGCTTGGAAGTGAAGCCATCATTAACCCGAAACAAAAGATGTAACTTCATCCACTTCATAACACTTTTGTTTTCCACGTGAAGTTGGACCTTTCCTTTCCGAAAGTTCACAGCTGATTATCACAAATCTTGATCAATATACTATATTATTTGAAAAAGAGATCGCTGTTAATACCTACTATCTGCTTGATGAGTGTTTCTCAAGCTCTGCGTCAGGCAAAACCATCATCCGTTTAATCTCGCCTACGTAATTTGAAGAAGCTCCGAACAGGGCACCGAAGCGAACGAACCAAGAAGATGCCCCAAAGAGCATGTTATGTAAAGGGTGATTTTTTAAGAGCTTGATAACTTTTTAAAAAAAAAAAACGCATAAAATTTGCAAAATCTCATCGGTTCTTTATTTGAAACGTTAGATTGGTTCATTACATTTACTTTTTGAAGATAATTTCATTTAAATGTTGACCGCGGCTGCGTCTTAGGTGGTCCATTCGGAAAGTCCAATTTTGGGCAACTTTTTCGAGCATTTCGGCCGGAATAGCCCGAATTTCTTCGGAAATGTTGTCTTCCAAAGCTGGAATAGTTGCTGGCTTATTTCTGTAGACTTTAGACTTGACGTAGCCCCACAAAAAATAGTCTAAAGGCGTTAAATCGCATGATCTTGGTGGCCAACTTACGGGTCCATTTCTTGAGATGAATTGTTGTCCGAAGTTTTCCCTCAAAATGGCCATAGAATCGCGAGCTGTGTGGCATGTAGCGCCATCTTGTTGAAACCACATGTCAACCAAGTTCAGTTCTTCCATTTTTGGCAACAAAAAGTTTGTTAGCATCGAACGATAGCGATCGCCATTCACCGTAACGTTGCGTCCAACAGCATCTTTGAAAAATACGGTCCAATGATTCCACCAGCGTACAAACCACACCAAACAGTGCATTTTTCGGGATGCATGGGCAGTTCTTGAACGGCTTCTGGTTGCTCTTCACCCCAAATGCGGCAATTTTGCTTATTTACGTAGCCATTCAACCAGAAATGAGCCTCATCGCTCATCGGACACGGACGCGAAACACATTTCGAACCGAACACTGATTTTGGTAATAAAATTCAATGATTTGCAAGCGTTGCTCGTTAGTAAGTCTATTCATGATGAAATGTCAAAGCATACTGAGCATCTTTCTCTTTGACACCATGTCTGACATCCCACGTGATCTGTCAAATACTACTGCATGAAAATCCTAACCTCAAAAAAATCACCCGTTACAAAAACATAAACCAATAAAATTATTTTGCATGACTGTAAAATGAAGTTCATCCAAATACCTGATATTCTAAAGATTTCAAGAGAATATATTGATCAAATCGTTCATATAAATTTGGATGTACTAAAGCTCGGTGCTTCCGGCCAAAACAATAACGAATCGATGATCCTGAGCAATGTTTGGAATACAGTTTATTATATCGATTCAAGACAATGTTATATTCTCTCACACAGGAGAGAATCACCCAAGCGGACTGCACGCGATGGACCGAATTTAAAAATCGACTATGTGAAAAAGAAATTCCATTCCATAGAACATTATTAGAAGCTTTTATGGACACAATCGAAAAATCTATTCCATTTTAATAAGGTGCAAAGCTGCGGTTTAATCCAATTAATGATCAGAGCCTCAAATCTATAAAAACCGTGTCAAAATTCAAGTTGCCTCTACATTCGCAATATTCCTCGGAATAATGACTTTTTCTATTTTCAGTCCCCACAAAATGGTCGCTGAAAAGAAAATTAGTAGGAATGAAAGGGTAATTAAGACGTAAAGACATTGTGAAGTAAAAGACAAATAATAACACAAAATTGGTATTCACATGAACGATCGAAAACATGTCCCAGTGGTGTCCTTTCATAAAACCGATGCGAACTTTCCAAGATGATGCTACGAATATCTTCTGTTGTGTAAACTCTCTTTGAGGTCGGAAAAGCCGAACTTTGTTCTGAAGTACACTAAAACACAAACACAAAGTTCACCTTAAAAAGGAACTGTTTTTACCACGCCGAATATCCTGCATATTATTATATTTTGAGAGTAAAATAAAATCTCCAAACCTAAAAACTCATGAGCACCTCTCTAATATTGCTCTAATATTCAATAATAGCGAAATGGTAAAAGATAAAGGTAAAATGGCTTTGTACACATTATTGCATTGTTCCGAATTTTTGCCTCATTTTCTTTGCGACTTAACAATCCATCTGTCGAGTAAATCGCGATAAACATCGAAAGTAAACAGCATAAATATACTATTTGTATTTGGATTGTTATGAATATTCCGCGTGAATTAAAGATTAGTGTAATGGTAATTGGCCGGTAGGCCGCCATTATGCGTCTGCATAATGCTCTCCTTTCATGGGCAAATGCATTTTTCCGAAACGTAAGAAGTCGCACGGTGCCATATCAGGTGAATACGGGGAGTGGTTAAAGGTTAAAATGTGATTTTTGGCCAATTACACACACCTTTCGTAAGCCCAAATGTTCTGTCAAAATGCGATAAATCGATGTTTTGGAGATGTTCAACTCCATTTCCATTAATTTCACGCACAGCTTCGATGGAATTTCCGCTGATCAAACATACTGACACTTAAAACGCAATAATTTCACTTCCAACCGATGAAATGTCATGAAATCACTCACTGAACAATCGATTCTAACGCATCAGTCGCCGTATAGATGGCGCACCAGGGGCGCTAGATTCAAAAAGTCCTGTTTGCTTTGGAACGCACCTTGTAGGAAGAAAGAAATGCAAATACTACGGTATTCCACACAAATGTTGCTGAAAAATAGAACTATTCGAACAATTTGAAAACTATAAATTGTAAATACATACAAATATATATCTTCCATTTCTTCCCTCGTAATGTTTAAACTATCAAAGCTCTAAATGACATTTTACTTCTACAAAATGCTATATGTTTCGATGAGAGCTTATCATAAACATGTTGCACAAAGTATAATATGTCGTCACATTTATCTAATGATTGTTGTGACACCCCGCAAAAAAACTTAAACTAAAAATTCCTGTTTAAAATCTAACTACAATTTTTTTTCTAAGGGGATAATTTTACTAATTCAGTGATTTTGCTTAATAATCCAATGGTAAGGCCTCAGAAAAATTGCAATTAGAAATCATTACGCAAGTTATTTTTATGGAAAGTAGTCAGTTGACTGATTAACCGAAAAGGAAATAGGGCTAGCAACACAATAAAAATTCTTGCCCATACAATGAATAACACGAGTAAAGTTTAATTTAAAAAGCATTTTGTGGAACTCTGAAACCCATCAAGAAATCTTGGATCGGCTTTAGTATACCTTCCCTGGATTTCGGGAATATAATGGGTATGGTCGGATAGAGGAGATTCTCCAGATCAAGAATATATATAATTATAGCTGCAGGAAGCTTATAGTTTTCGAGATATTCGCGTTTAAAGTTGGAAATTACCAATATTTTAGTTACGTATTTTCTCGATATAAAATTAATTTTTCACTTATATTTTTCAATTTTATATCCACATCACTTAATTCATTTGTACACATTTATTTTATATAATATAGTAGAAAAACAGTTTTAACAATATATATTCTTGATATGGAGAATCTCCTCTATGCGACCATACCCATTTTATTCCCGAAATCCTGGGACGGTATGACTAAATTCTTCCCGAAATCTTTATTGCTTTTCAAGGCAACTAACTAATACCGTTATTATTTCTCACAGATAAATCGCGTCAGAAACATTAAATTTTACATCCAGGATGTCAAAGGAAAGCCTTATAGGACCGGTTTCAAAATTGTACGAAAGGAGTGTCATCGGCCACTTTTAGGTGAAATCATATATGTATATATATCGGGACCTGATAGGTCGATTTTAACCAAATTCGGTATATAACATTCTTCTATCGAACAAAACTTTTCCCGGTTAGGGCCTGCACAGTGTGCCATCTCAATTATTAATTATTATGAAATGTTTGGTTACAGCCGATCTTAGCCCTTCTTTACTTGTCTTTAAATTAAGTTTGTTTTACTAATCGTAATGAATCGATGAGTTGATTGGCATTTTTATACTATTGCAACCAGTTGCTACAGAGTATTATAGTTTTATTAGCTAAGCATGAAAGATAAAGAGTTTGATATACATACATACATACTTGTATAAAAATGATCAGGATGACGAAGAAAGTTGAAATCCGATTGTCGGTCTGTCCGTCCGTGCAAGCTGTAACTTGAGTAAGAATTGAGATATCTTGATGAAACTTGGTATGCAGGTTTCTTAGTACAAAAAAATTTCGAGTTCGCAGATGGGCAAAATCAGACCAATGCCACGTCCACAAATCGCCATTAACCGAAATCATATAAAGAGCCATAACTAAGCACTGAATTAAGATATAAAACTGTATTTCAAACGAGGGATCACAATAGCAAAGGCGACCTGTGGGCGAAAATTTTTGAAAAAGTGGGCGTGGGCCCGCCCTCTAACAAGTTTAATGTACCTATCTCCTAAACCACTTAAGCTACAATAACCAAAATTGTTGAGTACAAATCTTATAAGAAGTTCTACCGACGGCGGGAAAATGGATGAAATCGGAAGATAACCCCGCCCACTCCTCATATAGCGGTACTACTAAAAGCGCATTAAATCAATTACTAAATACGCCAGAGATATTAAACTTACCACCGAGATGGTGTGAGTAAGCTTTATGAGAGCAGGGGTGTTCTTACATTTTTATGTCACAGTGTGAAAATGGGCGAAATCGGACTACATTTCCACTTGATTCGTTCAGTAATGAGATAAAACTTGGCATTAATAATGTCTTTAGAGTGTGCCACCTTATGATCAAAAATTATTTTAATCCAATAAACACTGTTCAAGTCCGAATATTTAGACTCCGGTACCTATGTATGTTGACTTTTGATCGAAAATGTCTGTCAATGTGTGATATGTATAACTGAAATTTAGGGATAATCCTTCTAATATAATAATAATAATATAATGGCATATCTGCATGTCTAAAATGGGTTGAATCGAACCAATACTTCCCTTAGCTCCCATAAACTTATCATAAAGATTTTCGAACTTCCGGGTGACTTCATATCGCATATATCGGCCCATACTTGTATGTGAGTTATCCCAATGAAAATAAGAGAGCGGTGTTACTCATAACAGTGTATCTTTGTGCCTAAAATAGATAAATTGGAGCGAAAACTTGGCCTAGCCCTAACTAATATCAGGATTTTCGAACATCCAGCTGACTTTACTCTATATGATTGGTTTTACACCTTAAAGTATTTCCCTAGCTTTGATTCTTGCAATTTGCAAGAGTATCTGATGTTCAGTTGCTCCCGAACTTAGCTCTTCCTTACTTGTTTATTCCCTTGTCATTGAAAACATGGAACATTTATATAACGTTGCCATAAATGAGGCAAATTTTTCATCAAAAAAAAGGAAACACTATACACTTGTGAATACTGCCTACTCAAGAAGGAATAATAAAGACTTAGAACATGCGATCCCGTCAAAATTGACCATAACTAAAGCAACTAATACGTTGGAATTGAGTTCTAAAATTTGATGGAATTGTTATGTACTTACATATGTATGTAAGTATGTATATGTAATATATACAATAAATATACAAACTCCCGTCTGTTCGATTGACTTTATAATGGATTTATTAGTTAAGTGAATCTCGCTCCAGAATGATAGAAATAGATTAAAATGGTTTCATTCCGTTTCTATTTCGGAGGAAGGTTAACGGATAATGCTTTAGTTCGATAGATCGTTATCGAAGTAAAGGGAAGACCTTGTTGTACTCAAAATTTGACAGTTCGCTGCATTTATGTCATAGCGTGTTGCATTCTGACCTTTATCATTCTTGCATATCCCTAGAATTATTGTCTTGTCTTGATATTCTTTGACCTGCTAACACGAAAAAGTGAAATAAAACTTTTCGAGTAACTTTTCCCATTATTGGTTAGTGAATCTAGAAATGTATAGTTCAGATACATAGACATAGATAGATAGTAGACATTATTATTTAACACTTCATTTATAAAAATATCTAAGTAATGCTACTTAGTACAATAATTGTGTACTTTCGGAAGCTTGCAAAAATAAATTTGTCTAAAATCAAGCACTAAATGTAAAATACATATCGAGTTGCCAAAAACGTCATTAATCAAACAGCGCGCTCCTCCAACCTTTTACTGAGATGAGAATGCCATCCACAATGCGGAAGGAAGGCTGTTGTGGTATTTCTAGCATATGTGCTGCCCTAACCACTGTTCACATTTCCATTATAAACAAATAGAAAATAGTTTTATTTGTTTTTATGCTCGCATCGGCCTCTTAGTAACACCCTTTTATCGACTGAGAGACTTACTATAACAAAGGCTTACTTTGTTGGACTTTTGCTGGGTACAAATACTATAGGCAAAAATGCGAACAAATATTTTTAGAGCAAATAAACTTGAATATTTTCATACATACAAATATGCATTGAAATATTCATATACATACATACATACATATGTATATGATACATAACGACACAAACACCCAGAGATTTACATAAATCAACGCTTTGAAGAGCAAATTATTTGTAAGCGTCTTCGCAGGGCAGCTAGCAAAAGAGCATGCATATACCATTCACTTAAACACTTATAATTTATATAAATATATGTATATATAGTACATATGTATGTATGCCTGTGCGCTAGAGTACATCGCAGCACATGCACGCCGCTAGGGAAGCTCTTAGAATTGTTTTGATTTAAAATTATTAACCGAAATTATTAACATAAAAGTGTTAATAAAAATTTGAATGGAACACTTGCAAATTCGCGAGTGCGCACGCGTTCCCGCGCTTTCTCAGCGAATCGCCGAACGCGCCGATCAGCGACGCATGCTGTGACGGAAACAGCGCTAATCACAAGGCAGATCAATGGCAGAGGCAAAAACTTTCAAAACTCTGTTAAAATTTTGCTGTATTTTACACCTCTGCATATTTTCAGTTGCGACATGAAGCTGCGCGTATAAAGTCGATAAAACCGTTAAGAGCACTTTGCAAAGTAATCCTATCCAAAAACAATTAATGGAATTTAGTGATATTTACAATACAACAACTTAAATTAAACATATTCAAAAATCGGAAACCAACAGATTCTCTCAGCTACTGTGAACATCTGAACTACATAAATAAGTATATACATACATACCCACCTTATGTACACACGTATATAAATAAGTAAATAAGAAAGCCACACAGAAGTCGACAGCATGTCCGAGCTGCAAGTTATCTCTACAAATTACACAACCACCTCCAAAGACACACTGGAGCTGTTCGAACTGCCACAGAATTATTCCGTACTCATTAATAAGTTAGAACGTCTGGCGCTAGGTCTGGACACAGCCTTGGGCAATCTTTCATTGGATCGGAAAGAAATCGAAGTGGCTGTGGGCGGTTCAAACGAATTTCTGGACCCGTTTAGTGGTCCAGCGACGGGCGGTCATATACAGCCGCCCCGCAGCACATACAGCCATCATGAGACCGAAATACCGTTGGTGGTGAGTGACATTTGGATCGGAGTCATACTGACGCTGCTCATTGTATCGGTTATTTTCTTCATTTGTTCCTGCTTTCTTTACCACAAATTCCAAGAGTGGAAAAATTCATGTAAGTATGAATGCAATTCGTTTTTGAATGTGATTTAAATCGGTTTAAAGTTGGTTGCACTGCTTGGGTATTAGAGATCTAAGTTAGTAGCTTCTTGTTTATTACATACATATATAGTATATATTTCTCGGAAAATGTTGCAATAGAGTATAATAAGTTTAATGATCCGGTGATAGTGATATATGCATCGGCTTCAAATCGTCATTTGACATTTGAGACAATCTCAATAGTAAACCGTGTCCAAAATCTATACCATATTTGGCAGCATCTTTCTATTTGAAATGTTTGGTTCAACTTCCCATTCGGATAATGATACATAGAAATATACACATATATGTACATATACTCATATGTAGGTATTGCTCTTATTATTTCAATTTTAATGCTCTTGAAACATGTTGCTACAAAGTAAAATAGTTTTGTTGCTAAGCATGATAAAGAGAAACAATTTGAAATCCGGGTGACTGTCTTTCCGTCCGTAAGCACTAAATTAAGATATAGAACTGCAACTTGGAACAAAGTATCGCAGTAGAAAGACACCTGTGTGCTAAAAAATTTTAAAAAGAGGAGATAGTGTGAAAATTGAGATGATAATCCCGTCCACTCCCCGTATAACGATACTCTTAGAAACTGCTAAACTATAACTAAAGAGACATTTAATTTAATCGCCGAGATGGTACGAGCGGGATTTATGCGAGCCGGTGACAAAATTGGACAATGGCACCGCCCACTTTTAGGTAAAGTCATATAAGTATCTTAGGAACTGCTCGACCAAATTCGGTATGTAACATTATTATGGTACACTGTGAAAATGCACTACAACAATTTCTCCTTCCCATATAACATAGTTTTATATATCATTTGATCTCTTCACTTTATAGTATACTATACATAAATAAAGGCGCAGGTAATATAACGAGATAAACCCCCTGAATAGTGCCTTTAAAGTATATCATCATATGACCAAATCCGACCGAAATTGTTCAAGCACCTAGAACCCCCATATCTATAGTAGATATAGTATATATACTCGCAGTATGTACATATTATATATGTAATTGAAATTCATAAAGAATCCTTTCCTGATAATAGTATATCAATGTGTCAAAAGTTAGTGGAATCGGGTTAATACTTCCCATGACCCCGTATAACTAATATGAAGATTTTCGCACTTCCGGGTCATTTCATATCGCATATATCGGCCAATAAGAGAGTTATCTCAATGGTGTATTTTATTCGTAATAGTGTACCTCTGTGTCTATAATCAAGAAAATTGGGCGAAAACTTGACCTATCCCTCTTAAAACTAATATCAGGATTTTCGAAACTTGACAAAAACCTGGGAGCATTTTATTAGCCTGTGACTTATTAATTTTACTTCCAATATAAATCAAGAGGATTGAATAAGGAATTTCGCGATCTTTAGTCTTTGTAATATAAGTTGCAAGAGTATAATATGGTCGGATACACCTGAAATTAGCACTTCTTTCTACTTAATATAATTCCGGTAAAAATTTAGTTTTTCGTCACAAATATGAAAACTTTTAAATGTGGAAGAGCAACACATGGGGACTTCTGCTAACCGTGAAAGGATTTTAAATTCCTTTTTTTTTTTGACGGAGTTCAGAGACGTTATTGAAATACCTTCTAGTAAATTTAAGCCAGATAAACTTGGTATCACATACATACATACATATAACATTATATAGCTGCAACAATTATCGCTAGTGTTTCAACAGACAGAATATCTTGAAACTAAACTTCTATACGAAAAGTTTTTATTCACGTAAGCACGATTCGATTTTTACATCTGCCTATACAAGTACTTAGCCAAAGATTTATTGCTTTATTATAATATGAGGCTAGTAATGTATGTAAGTCTTAACAAATATACACACACCTTTATACAAAACGAGGCCATAATCTGAAATTATCAACAATATTTAAATATACTTATTTATGTACATATGTATATGGTTATATGGATATACTTAGCTTTAACAATGCAAATAAATCTCGATATTGTCATATCATTACTCCTATTACTTGAACATTCACTCTTAATTTGACACACCCACGGAACTTAAGCCTTATTTAGTAGTGCAAATATAATATATTAAATTTACTTACACTGTCGCACACATAAAATGTCTAATGGGGTTAAAATTTTGCATTATTTGAATACAAATGGAGTTTTCAAATGTTATACATATGTAGTTCCCACTAAATGAACCAATAAATGAATTCGGCAAAAAGCTGATTCATAAATGTATGTATATATAGTATAATATTCGTTTAAAAAATTTATGAATAGAAACTAAAAAATAATGTATCAAAGGCATGGTATTTTGATCTTTCCTAGAAACCTGTGCTAAGAAATGCTATACATATGCGGTATTTTATACCAAATCGACCACTTTTGAACCCTACCAACTATATAAAATAATCAGGTTTTTTAAGTAAAATCGTAATTTTTTTTTTTTCCTTAAGAAAAACTTCAATTAATTTGACTACTATCTCTGCTAGTCCCGATTTTTTTATATTTTTTTTATTTATTTAAAAAAAAATTAAACAGTTCTTTTCCGTAAACAAAAAATAGCAAAATTCATAACTTTTTTTAAGTCGGACAAACAATTTTGAAAAAATTCCCAAAATTTTTTTCAAAGTGTAGAAAAGGATGGATAAGTTTCAGCAAAATCTAAAGGCGTTGTGTTCAAAAGTGGTCGATTTGGTATGGAATATCCCATATGTAAGTACGTTTGTAAATAAATTTTCGGCTGGAGAGAGAAACAAATTTTCAAAATTTCAATTATTTGATCGACGCATAAATTTTTACCCGTTTCTAAGAAATTTTTAAAGAAACATAGGTTAATTTTTTACTGAATTATCCACTTTATATAAGTTTAGGCTGTGATTGCTGTTCGAGTTGGATTATTTGCGACGTTAGTCAATTTGTTATCGATTTTCCGATTCCATATTTTGTAATGTAAATTCTTTATCTACCTAGTGTACAGTAATACATTGAGCTCTGGGGGGTTCGGAGTGAATGTAATTTTCCTGTGAAGCAACACAGACTCTAGGTCGTCGGAAGCGTTCTTGAGATTTTGTAAAAATTTCCATATCGCGGCTTGAGCCCCCAAAGTCTCGTCGTAAAATGTTATTTACCGAATATACTTACATACAATTTACATGTCTCTGTGCATATATTTGTCTACAGACACTTACATATGAGTATACGTTATAAATTAGTAACGCATATTGTCACGTTGCTGTTTATCGTTCATTAGACTCAGCTCGTAGTTGCTGGCGACCCATCATAATTGCCGTTTTAATAACTGGATAAATAAACAGGCGTCGAACACAGATCGTGATAGTAATAATACGCTTAACTTACAAGCGGAACGTTTTAGTATTTCACTCTGTTTGCTAATGTGTATAGTTGTTGTACAAATGTTCATATGTATGCGTTTGCTATTATCTGGCATCGTAAAAGCTGTAAATTAAAATTGGAGCAACGGTCCGCGAGTGCTTTACTGAATGGGAGGAGAGATACCGCAAGTAACAGTACACTTGTCTACAAATCAATGTAACACTGACAAACCGAGACGTAAGAGCGTCTTATAACTATAGAACCTGTGGATAATTAATTTTCCAGGCGAAAGATGATCGTAAGCAGACAATGCAATGCAAATAGCCGCAAGTAGAATCTCAAGCCTGGCAATGCTCAGTGTGTCGATGCAATCATACTTGCATGAGTGTGCACACATCCCTGTACGCGGAAGGCTATTGGGAGCGCTCGGATTTGTTTTGATTGCTGCAGTGGCACTTGACAGTTTCTACGAATCTAAGTAAAGGGTGAGAGTAAGGTAATTTCGCCTGAGCACCCATAAACATAAACAACTATATGAGTGTACATACAAAGATACGTACATAAATGTGTAGGTATTTGTAGTTTTATCAGAGCAATCACTTTTGCGTCAATATTGCAATAAAAAATATTTAACCTAACTAAGCTGAAGTGAATTGTCTGTCTGTCAGTGCGTCTGCCGGTCTCCAGCACTTGGCACTTGACGAATTGTCATGCATGTGCGCCTTTATCAAAGTGAGAATTAAGCCAGTCAGCGCGGCAACGAAGCATACATTCATTCTCACATACATATGTATGTACATGAGTATGTATGTATGTGAGTGCGAATCTCAGCGTACTGTTGGTGTACGAAATTTTACAAACGCAAAAGGAATTTCTTTTCGTACTCATACATTAAATCAAAGTGTGCACTTTTAATAAAAATTTTGATTACCAACAATACGGCTACAAACACACACCTACATTCGCCCATATATTTGCCTAGATTGAAGTATTTTTCCATGATAAACACAATTAGCTGCTTATTTCTATTTTAGTCGCAATTCGAAAACATTCCATTATCAAATTTTTTCCTTACTTACAAAACTACCGGTAAGACTGTGAAATATACATACATACATATGATATAATTTTAGTGTGTGCCAATTTTTTCACATTCCTTTGTGACAGTTCGAAAATGTGCGAAATCGGACTGCAGCCACGCACAATTTTAAATTTTATTTGAATCTGTCACTTTCCAGTACAAAAATCAAGAAGCAATTAATATAACGGAATAAAACCTATGCCTTAAGAGTATGCCAATTTATGACCAAAAGCGGTAGCATAGGTAGCGAATATGTGGACCCCAGTATCTATAGTTGAATTTTGATCGAAAATGTCGATCAAAGTATGGCATATACAATTGAAATTCAGATGGAATCCTTTCCTGATAATAGTATCTCTGTGTGGGTTGAATAGTGTCAATACTTCCCTGCGCCCCCATATACCTCATATACAAATTTTTATACCGCATATAACGGCCAATATGTGAGTTATCGCAATGAAAATTACAGAACAAGTTTTACTCATAACAGTTTGTCTTTGTGCCTGAAATAGATACAATTGGGCGAAAACTTGACCTAGCCCCCGTACAACTATTACCAGGATTTTCGAACAGCCAGCTTAATTTGCTCCATATGATTGTATGTGAGTTAAAAGCTAAAATCGATTCGATACAACCCCAACTCCCACATATGTACATATGTACTTCATATAATGATTTTCGTTTTGCAACAAACCGTATGCCTAATACTTATGTCAGTCAATGTATGTATGAGTAATATATAAGTACATATACATGTATGCTTATATGTATGCATAAGCATATACAATTGCGTGGATTCTGATCGTCTGATTGACGTTTTACACCTTAAAGTATTGCCCTGGCTTTGATTCCTTGAAGATGTAAGAGTATAAAAGTTTCGGTTGCACCCGAACTTAGCCTTACTTACTTATCTTAATTCACTTCATAATCGGTACACTTTCTTTTTAATTTCTTTCTCGCTGTGAGTTGAAAAATATACTGATATTCATTTCACTTATGTATAAGTGAGCAATTAATTCCAAATTAATTAATTTTAGCACAATATCGAATTCTGACACCTTATTTTACTATCATCTCAATTAATCTTGTCAAGAACACTTTAATATACTTCACTTCTTGCCCCCGTAATGAGTTATTTTGTTTACAAGCATGTGAGTTTAATTCAATTTATTAGCATGTGATTTATTATTAGTGATTTTAGCACCCATGAAATTCTAAGAGGCACGCGAATCGTGGCAATCGCATTTCCTTTTCAGTTGTATACTATCTCTGAGTCTGAAATTGATATGAATTAGGGTTCCCAATTTCTTGCTCACGAAATCTACGAAAGTCTCCGATTTTCCATGCCATAATTGGAACAGTTCAAGCAATTCAAGTAATTTAGCGTTGGAAGTATAGAAAATGTAATCAAAGAGTCAAACTTTTAAGGGTACTCTCAAATTTTCCGTTAAATAACGATAGTTTTTAAAACGTCGTATTTAACAATATCGTATATTTCTTGGCTCATAAATCTTTGCAGATTAAAGTTTTTTTTAATGTTGATTTGATTGTTAGAGAAAATTGTGGGCTTTCAGTCCATTGTAAATCAAATGTTCTCAAGCTCTATATAATAGACGCCAACACCATAAATCACTGATATCGCTTGAATACTGATTTCCTTTGATAATCTGTTTGAAGATGATTGACATATTGTGGAAAAGGAACATGTTTGATAAGAAAATTGACTTATTACGAAAGAGCTAATTTATATCGATTAATTTGCATTAAAAAGTAAACAAATTCTATTTGTTTATTTTGATTTTAATCTTAGGTTGAAGCAGAAATTATTCAATAATGTTAAAAACTCGGATTGATGATAGTTTGAGACCAAAGTATTATAACTTTTTGTCTCCATATAGTAAATGACTTTCATTCGGTTTTCATATTTTACTTATAATCATATTAAGATGGAATACCTGTGATATAGGTGTCTTTACATAATTCACTTAATATTTATAACATAAGGAAGAATAACAAGAACACTCTTTTACTTGGGATAATGTTGAACTCCAAAGCGCAAAGAATGCTTCGCTATTTGCGGAATATTAATTAACTGCTGACTTATATCTTCAAAGGTTCCAGTTCCATTTATATCTTCAAATTGGTTTTCGATGTATAAATTAAAACTACTGAATGATTTGTCATTTTGTACATTCTGTACCTATGTAAATTGTTACGTATACGTCGTGTATCCAAACTGAATACAAAGACGTATAACATCTAATGGCTTGTCAATTTTTTTATTATGCTGATATATGGTATATAGTAGTGGCGGATTCAGAAAAGGATATTTATTCAGACACGAAAAAAATGGTGGCAGTACTGAAAGTTGGCGAAGAAAAACCAAGAATCTGCAGCCAACAAACAAAACGCGAAAAGTTTTGCATGAGAACTTGCGAAACTGTTGGATACAAGCGGCTAAGATTTGTAGACGCGCTTTTCTAAAGAAATATTGGATGGATTTCAATTAAGTTTGCTGCGACCAGAAAAATAAATGGAAAATCTTATTGACTGCTTGATAGATATATAGATATATTCAAAGGACTTTTGGATAATGGCAACGTCGAGCGACTTTTGAAGCTCAAAGGTAAACTTGATTGCTGACATTGTCATTGGGAGCAGAAGCAAAAGTCAAAAGACAACAAGTTACCGACTACTGCATTGGAAACGTTGAAGAACTGCGATATAGAACTAGGTATATCCCAGGTTTATTCGCATATTCTGCACACTTCCTGTGACGAATGCGAGCTCTGAACGCACTTTTTCGACATTTCGCCGCATGAAAACGTGGCTGAGAACGACCAGGCGTTTCTTCTTTTCGCTGCGATAAGTAAAATAAAAAGAACCTTAATGGCTTTACAAACATATGAAATCATAAAAATCGAGTTTGAGGAGCGTGGCAACGATTGAAAGAAGCATTAACAGAAGTGCATTATATCGAATGGGGACTATTTTGAAGCCCAAAGCATTAATGCAAATGAATCGAAAATACCCATTATTTTTTAACATGCGTCGTATGTTTTGTTACTACTTTAACTTTAAAATTCTTATTACACTTTCATTTATTTTTTTCTCCCTCTGAAATAAGCATTGCAACACAAGTATGGAATATTTACTGTATACTGTAATACTTAGTCTCTCCAAATGTTTTAAGATTAAAAACAGTCTTCATTGAAGTAACCGATATATAAAATATAATTAATTTTATTTTTATTATCGAGTACGATATGCATATTTTTTGTTAGCTCATTTAAGTCCTTAAAATACGCTCGTAGTATTTTAAATCAGTGAAAGAAGTCTTTGAACAGATTTGTGCTGTCCATTCAGTGATTTTAAATTTTTTTGTTATAAAATTTTTGGTTATGTGGAAAATAATTATAAAACACCAAAGTCCTTAGTGACCTATACCAACAATTAGTAAGAGCTTTGTTAACTTTTTATAAGTCACCAGCATTAATTCTGATTCCCATTAATGCCTGAGAAATTGTAGAGCAAAATATAATATTTAAAGCCTCCATAGGTATATATTTTACCACAAAAATTTCACTGAGAATTGTCGTACGGAAAATTTGTGGAGAATTCAAAAATTCCTAAAATCCCTATCCTCAAGTGTGTTACGAAGAGAAATATGTATGAGAAACAAAAACTCGTAGATAAGAAGTATCCATAATAGGAGAATATTCCCTTCCGTTTAAAATCAAAAGAGTGTATCTTGAGAAAGATAGAGAATTTTTTTTGTTAAGAAAATTATTTCAAAAGGTAGGCCGATAAAACTCAATCTAGTTTAGTGTTCTACAATTTTGCAAAAATATACTTATTCATATATTATTTATACTACTATTTCTCTGAAGCTATGACAACGCAAACACTTCTAATTTGGGGTTTCATGTAGTATAATAAAGTTATAAGTTATAACGAATCGAAAACATATCGGTGAGAATTGTAATTTCGAAAACTCATTTTTGTATGTAATCCAACAAAAAAATTTTCAAACATGTGTTAAAGTGTATGACTTTATAATTTTACGATGGGCAAGTGGACAAGTTGTGAGTCCTGTAAATATATTATACACAGCTTCGTTCAATCTCACCCGGCAGTAGTTGTAATTAATTTAATTAGCTCGCGTCAATAAAATAGCCGCTCAGCCAAGCGTTGGTTTGACTGATTAAATCACTGAGCATTCATGTTCCTATGAATTCGGCGCAATCGGTGCATTCGACTGCACAGTTTATCATTTCTGCCAATAACGACGCATTACACTGACGATTCCATGGAGGATTGACTGGTTCAATAAAATGAGCAATATTCACTGGCCATCATCTCCACTATCGTCAGCCAATTTTTATTATTCAACTTAAATTCCCAATGCATCCAATGTGTGCACCATGTGTTGCATGCGTCAAAAAGTATCTGTAATTTTCAATTCTTTACAATCGAGTGCACTGCTGCTTACCCCGTACCACGTTGGACCATAAGGCGCCATGATCATTATGGATTTCAATTAATTCGTGCTTTCCGCAGTTCTCGCCTTTGTCTCGTTCATTACATTTATGGATGCATTTTATTTACATACAGACACACAGTTGTGTATGTATTGTATGTATTGTTTTGTACGGCAAATTAATCTTAATATATTTATTTTCGAATACAAATTGGTAGCTGTTAGCAATTATGAATGTCTAGTCCATTTATTGATGATTCTACAAGGTCTCGAATCGATTATGAAATCAGTTTGAAGCTCAAAACGGAAGGTATTTAACTGATTGCAATGAGCTTAACTTGCTTGCATGAACAACAAAAAAAAAATAATTAATTACGGATTTCAATTCCACTCTTTCTCTAGAGGTATGCCCTAAATAGAGCCTAAGAGCAACTAATAACTGATAAGATAAAGGGGCATTGTTGTAAAGCTACCACCCCGTTCTTATAAAATAGTATCCCCAAATTCTTTAAATAAGTTACCAGCTGTTCTTCCCAGCCTTTAACAATTTTTTAGACGCTTCTAAATTAACTGGATCTGCTTCCAATCGAGAAATTTGACCATAACCTCTGTAAGGTCACAATGTGGGCGGCTTACGGCCGAGTTGTATAAGAAAACTTTATTGTCGATGTGATGTTTTGCATTTTAATTTCGAAGCCGGTTTACATTTGCTGCTCTCTTCACTTATGTTGAGTTTAACATTTTACATTTTTTGTTCAATCAGTTTTATACACCTTTTGGCTAACCATTCTTCAACGAAAGATGCCTTGATGTGGCATTTGTCAGGATTAATAAAGGCTAGCGTCCGTATATGTGGATGTACAAAATAGGAAAAGACTTTTTCGACTAATATTATTTTATATATTGTATTTTATATAGCATTTTTTAGACCAATACTAGCAGACCTCGACACGCGTTCCTGTGGCTAAAGTTTTTGTTATATTACATTGTAATAAACTAGTAGGAGCAAATCTGTCATTAAGACCACCATGCTTTTGTAAGAATCCACTGGCTTGGAAGTTGAAACTCAATTAAACACAATTTTCATACAGTTGATATTTAGCAAAAGTTAATACAAAAGAATTAATTTAAATTTTTTCTTTATATTTAAATTTGTAACAAGTGAGTACTTCTTTACACGGTAGATACGTTCCTCAGAAATCCGTGTAAAAAAAGAGGCGTTTCCTATAGAAAAAGGGGGGATTCGTTCCATGTCATCTGAAAACCGTGTAAGATTAAATAAAGAACTATATTTACTTCGAAAACCCGTGTAAAAAATGTTGAAAACTATAAAATTTCAGATATGCATACAAATTGTATGTTTATATGGCATTTTATTGAGCATTAAAACTTAAGACATAATTCATACAGTTGAAAAATTGGTAGATTAAGCAGAAAACAAAGGAAATCTGTTAATCCAGAACTAAGAACAGAATAATTAGAACAGAAATAATGAAAAAATATTTACATTGCTACATAATTATTCGTCGCTACTTGATAACAACCGCAATTGTTTACGACGAATTGGACTAAAGTCAGTATCATCGCAGGAGATATCCATTTCAATGTAAATATCATGCGAACAAAATGTGTAGGAAAGAGTTATATATAGTTAGTACTATGTATGTTCAATAAAGCAATGGTGCTAAGTGTGGTAAAAACAAACATAATTACAAAGAAATTGTTTACAAAAACAATTTTTTTCTCAATCGTGCAACTTCAAATTCGTGAAAAAAGAAACCGTGTAAAAAAAGAGTTAGGTGTATATTAATTACAAAGTTGTTAATAAGTACGATATGGCACTTAAACTTAAAAATGAGGTAGGTAGGACAGATAGTTTTAAATCTTTAACAATATTATACAATATTTGTAATCATCAATACTTTTAATCTCAATTTAACTTAGCACTAATTGCTGCACAAATTTTTGGTTAATAGAAGGGTATCGTAGAATCCGATGGTACCTTTGGAATACGTGGCAACACTACCACTTCTCTTTTAAACTTTTCAGTTAAAATGGTTCCTTGAAGAATATTTCCATCTTTTTGATAACCAAATCATATCACTGCTTAATCGAGATTAATTCAAATTATGCGGGAGAATAATAGGTGAACCAATCTTTGATCGAAGATTATGTGGTGGCAT
Organism: Bactrocera zonata; assembly: GCA_037783105.1. NCBI lineage: Eukaryota > Metazoa > Arthropoda > Insecta > Diptera > Tephritidae > Bactrocera > Bactrocera zonata. The sequence continues at coordinate 28,543 of JBAWJQ010004694.1, forward strand.
TCCAGGTACATCTAGTGATTTAAAAATTCAATTTACACTTTCATTTTCATTAAGAACAGTATCGATTCAATTAAAAGTCATCAGATCGCCTGGTAACAATTGTTGTACCTGGAAGTTAATTTCGTCAACATCAACATTTTTGGCTGCCAAAATAGCGCGCTCACTGAGCCAGTTATGATTCATTTAATTACTCTGTATATTCGGAAAAATATTCTGAATCAGTTAATTTTTTCCTTAAAGAACCTTTCATAAATTTTCTGGCAATTTAATGCATTGCGTATTTGGCTGCATTTCTTTTTTATCGTTTCGAATATCTAGCAATTTTTCGGAAAATATTTTGCGGATGGATCATTTTGCAATTGTGCGCGCATGTTTATGGTCAATCGCAGTGTCTCAACACTTCGCCATAAGAATGATTGTTTCAAACATGCATTAATCACATTCGCGAAAATAGAGCGAGGCATAACCTGTCAATCCTTCGAGTGACTATTTATGTGCCATTGTGCACTCATCCCAAATTATAATTGAACTGCAGCTATTCCAATATTCCTTTTTATGTGCTGTTTGGCCACCATCTAACAAAGTAGCCGTAATGCCTGACGATGCAACTGCCAATGCGATTTTCTATTGCGGACGTATTATGGCAAGAATCAACGCTATTAACAATGACTTACCGGTCCCACCTGGTGCGTCCATGAAAAAACCGCCTTGCAATAAAATAATATTGCGTTTATAAATTATGATGTAGGCTCTTTCAATTTGGATCCAATTTGCATACGATGTGCAAATCAAATTTAGAATTGATTCAGTACTTTAGAATTGTAATATTTAATTATTTGCTGTCTTTGATTCTTCATTTTACTATAATGTTTTTTTTGGGCGCTACTCTCTTAAAAAATTTAGATGTGAGCAACTATCAACTCGATAAAAGAGAATAGTTTTATTTTACTAGTTTATTTTACCAGTATTATAGCCAATTCGTAGCGATCTGTTATGTATCATTTTCGTTTTTAATTGGGCGATTAGGGCAGCCATAAATTCCAGTGAGCTCACGGCTTAGTTTGAACACTGCACTTAAGTTGGTCTAAGGGGCGGCAATTTCTGCCTCACACGCTTTGCTTTACTTTATTATGTATTGACTATCTTACATGATTTTTAAAGAGGTTCCACGTGAGATGGCTCGTGAACTTTGACTTTTACTCTGGCATCTATGATGTTGATGATAGTTTCGCTTTTCCAGGAATGTTTCTTTTTTATTGGTCCAGTTTCAGCATTGATTCGCACGCATCGAGGAAAGGTGACTTGACGTTACGCCAAAGAATGTTCACATCGTGAAGTCGTGTTGTTATTTAGTTGCATATGATTTTTGAGGAACTTAACATGTCAGCATCCAGCAAAGGGACTACTAAAAGTGCGGACATCTAAGCTTCGGCGCCAAGTTTTACTGGTACATAGATCTGTCAATTCGATTTCCTGTGCTTAAACATATTTACAATGGCATAAGCTGCATTGGTGTTTCGATTAAAGATAAAATGTTAAAAAGTTAAATTGTACCTAGACTAAATGGAGTTTAAAACCCCAAATTACGGTTTTCAACCCAACTGCATTTTGATTGAAGTTCTAAGTTTTTTTAGTCGGTATCATCAATATCAACTTAACCAGTCAAAAAGAATTTTGATTTATGTGTTGTCAATTAAATTTTTTTGTGATATTATGTATTTTAAGATATTAAGTTAGGTTCCTATGGCTGACGGTCACGTCGTACACAGACCAACTGGTCCTTTGTAATGTCAGATGGACATGTATTAAAACGAGCTGAAGATTACATGGTGCAGGACGGCAACAATTGTTACGAAGTTTAATATAGTTTTAATATCTAATTCTGATTCTTCATTCAGACACTTGAACTGTGAAGCTCCTTAGATATCTTAGCCTAGTTCTAGATAAAGACATAAGCAGAGGAGAGGCTGGAGTGTATATCCCATACCTACTTCTCTGCACTTTCTACATGTCATCGTTAGTCATGCCCATACTGCTAGGTTGTGACCAAGAACCGTCTAACAGTCTTTGCGGGATCGCACGTAAGTTTGCCGATTCTGCATTCTCTCCTGAAGCATTCCATCTCACCTTGATCCATCCTCCTACAATCTTCCGTGGGCACATCAGGATTTCGCCTTTGATGGAGCCGCAGTGCATCTCCGTACGAGATATAAGCACCTTTACTTTCGGAATGGTCTGGATACAGCTCCGGCCCACTATCACGAGGACGGCCCCTCCTTACCTCCTGAAGGTTGACAGTGCCTCCTGGCGTTTTACCGCCAGATACTTCATTAGCAATGGCAGAAATAGCTATACATATTTTCGAGGCGTTTCCTCCTGTTCAGTTATTTGTGTTTTATTGACTACCCAGGAATATGGTATTCATAATATTTAAAAGCAGATTTTCTGACATTCATTAACATTGTGGATTGCTTCAGTCCAAATTTAAAACTTCTTGATAACTAACGTAAGCAAGGAAAAATAAATAAAAAAAATTAAACGAAAATAACTTAAGAATAAGCAATAAACATTGTAATTGCCAATTAAACTGGAAGTTCCAATGGATTTGAGTAATCACCAAGACTTAATATAAATCAAAACTAAGTCCATTTTAATCATTATTCACCATTTCATGAGCAAAAACTGAATTGAATTCTTATGGTTTTTCGTTTACAAGTTTTCAGCAGTTTGATCATCTGTCAAATCTTCTTTTTTTAAGTTGGCAACACCAAAGAAACCTCGACTAAAAGTAGTTTATGTTCGTAATACCAAAAAGGAGTTGGTCTGAAGTTGGTAATAAGGGTATAATTACAACTTATTAATAACATTGCTATTATTTAGTTAGTAAATTGATTGCAAAATCTAAAGTTAGAAAACCAACTTCATCCCCATTTAAAATGCTAAATTGATGACCGCGTTTAAGTTGCTGGACTCCAGCTCTTTTAAATGCTATTTTGAACTCCGCAAAATTCCCGCCAAACGAGCAGCAAACAAAGCAAAGCTAGCCAATATGGCAAGAAGCAAGGCAAAACAAAGACCACTGGAATTTGGCTGGGAGATGAATTTGTGAAAAAGAGCGCAAACCTGTCTGAGGGCCATTTGAATTTTCAAAAGAATGAATGAGCGCGCAAATACGTTCCACAAACGAATAAGGCTAGAGAGTAATGCGAATAACACAAGCGACGACGCAAGCAATCGACGCAAGAAGAAGCACAAAAGCAGATTAAACAAAACCAATGGTCAAAGTTAACGACCGCAAAGAATGTACAATAAAACAAAAAAACACGGCAAATGAAAGAAGCAGTTGAGGCACAAATTCGCGCATACATACATCTGTACATATAAACATATATACTCTATATGCAAACTCGTATGCCTAGAATAAATGTATGTATGTTTGTTTTTATATTTGTTTGCATGTGTGCTTGTTCAAGAACGCGACTTATGGCTCAAGCTGGTTTTTGAGAATTCCACGAGAAAAGTCAACGAAGTGAGCTAATTTGGAAGCCACTGATGAAATGGCAGCGCAGATTGCGTTACTTTCACAAATACATACAGACACAAAGGCATGTTGTATTTGCAAAAAAAAACTTGTTGACTGGTCTGGCACCTGATCAGAAGCACATCTCTATCTTTTATGTCCACGTTCAAACATACATGTGTATAAAGTGGATAGGCAACAACGCAAGCCGCGACTCGTCGCCAACGCGCTGACGAACGGCACTGTCGTCAGGGCGTATACGCGATGTTTTTCTTCAGACACACTCACGCACGCATACATATGCATTTGCCGTTATTTGCGCGTTCCACTTCATTTCACAGTTGTTTGTGACTTTCGCCGTTTCCTCTCCACCTCATTCGCTTTCAATTAGCCTACTGCTTTTCGTTTTTCTCACTCTCATAAGCTCGTTTGCATTAATTGCGTTTTAGTTTCGCAACACAACAAGCAAATTCATGTATGAACATGTATGTACGTATACACTTCAAGCGCGAGTCCATTACCAAACACACACACGCAAGCGACAAGTGAAAACAAACAGCGACACCTTGGAGTAGCCTCTAGCCAATTGGCAGCCGCACAACACGACGTATGCGCAACTTGAACTGTACGATGTACTGTGCTTTGGGTACCCCTGAGGTCTGGTGAAGAAGAAGCGCTGCTTGAGTGGCACTCGAGTTCTAAGTGTCACTATCTTGCACTGTGCGCTTTGTTTACTCATTTCGTTGCTTTCTTTCGTTTTTGGAGTATTTTTCATTCATTGTTGTTTTAATTAAAAATCAAAAATTCAATGTGCAATGATTTGTATACATAGATGTGTGAGTTTATGAGTGCGTGGAAGTGATGTCATTTAATGCCTACGCAATTATAAGCACCCAAACTGCCAAATGTCTCATTGCCTGGCAGAAAACTGTACATACATACATATATGTATTTATACATATAAATACATAAATATGTATATGTCATACATTTATAATTATGTAATAGATTTACATATGCACATATGTATGTACGAGTACTGTTGTTTTTATTTACATATTTATATATGTAACTCGGTGATACCAAAGAATAAGTTTGTTTGCTTATAAAATACTCAGCACAGCAGTTTTCGTATGAGCAACGCTTGCATAATTTTCGCAAAATATAGAAAATATGCTTTAAGAATCGTTATTTTGCATCTACTTAGCGAAAAGGTTGAGCAATGGAACCGAAATTAATGCATGCATATGTACATATACACACACATACATACATACATATGTACATATGTAAGTATATTCTTGGTTAATTTGGAAATCACTTGGAAATTCAGATTTCCGGCAACTCAAATGTGTTAATGTAAACTATTTATCAATTAACGAATTCATTTAAGGGGTTATACGAGTATACGTTGTGTAGCAAAAAAATTAAAGAAAGTTTGGGAATTTTTTAAGGGATGTAACGATCATTTTATTGAATATGAGTTATGCGTTTCTAAAGAATGTATTGCGAAGTGAAAAAATACATTTAACCATTCATAAATAATGAAAAATATCGGAGTTAGTGTGCTTTCCTCAAAATGCGATTTTCTTGAAGAAGTTGACGGTGAGCACGATTCCGGTGCACTCAACTGAAATCATAAAACAAAAAAATTTTATTAGTATGTACATACATATATAGACGTGCGGAGTCCGTGTACGAAGGGTTTTCCTAAAAAAAATTTTTGTGGAAACGAGGATCATTTTTTCAAAAAGTCATGTTTACCGACTGAAAAAATTTTATTTAAAAATATCTTAACATTGCAATTTAAATTTATATGAAAACAAGGCTTCGTTGATGGACTGCCTACATTATTTATGAAGGAATTTAAAAAAAATAAAGAAAATCGGTGAGATAGATTGTTTGCAATCGTGTTCACAGCAATGACACTTTTGGAAAAAAATAATTTCCAGATAATTACGTTTAAAGAACATGTGCTAGGCTTTCGTCCTATGCCTACGTGCGTTATGTAACGCTATAACTTTGGTTTTGGTTCTAATGCACATATCTTTATTAAAATTTGGGAGAACATTCTCTAAGACTTATACTTTCTGATGGAGCAATAAAAAAATTTTCGATTTTTTGACCGATCGCAACATACATATATGTACATATACTCGTAACCCCTTAAATACTCAAATTTATTTATTGAATCATTTAATAAATTTAACTAAATTATTGTTACTAAAAATGCCAATTTTACACATACACATACATATGTGAAATTCCCCATTACTAACAGTACTTATTAACGGACACGTCCCATAACCGGACATCAGTATGTTCCAATGATCGAACATGAACACTTCTTTGTTTCGATTAAATTGTCTCAGATAACAGGACAAGATTTCATAAAATATGAAAAGAAAATATTGTACAATTTGTGCAAATTTGTTGTAATTTGCGTTTTTTGTTTTTTTTTTTATTGTTATTAATTTTGTACAGGCTTGTTAATTGTTATTGATGTTGTTGTGGTGTGGCTGGGGTCTAAAATTTTTCGTCAACTCTCTTGAAAAAATTGGGAACAGTTCAGTTTTCGAGGATATTTATTTAAAATATATTTGTATGTCCATAAGTTAAAAAAAGATTTGTCTTAATAAACAGACTTTTCCCCATTTTTTTGAATACATAGTTTCGGTGTTAAAAACAAATCTTTATCATTTTGTTTTTCAAAATAAGTGACCTTAGTAGAATAGAATCATGCCAAAGGTTAATCCAACTTCATTTCATCCACATCGGCTTCAAAAAGCCTTCCAGGACGAGGTGCATTCTCAAGATCGAAATTGCCGGAACTTCTCCGTACACGTCACACAATTTTCGTCTTGCTTGAACTGATTGTTTACCCTTTTGATAGTAAAATAGTAAAATATACCGAAAATGCTGTTTTCCATCTTCCATCTTTGATAGCGCACCAAACAAAAATTATTCCAAAAAATGTAAGAATTTTTTTTAGAAAATTGTAGAAAAACTGTAATAATCTATTGAATTAGGACAATCGCTTAGACTTAACTAAAAATCAATATACAATAAAAATATAATAACTATTTACTATAATTTCACACTTCTACCCAAATTTTTTATATTTTTTATTTATTATTGGATCTCATAAAAGTTATTTCATTCTGTTTTTTTTTTCAATCCGGTACCGAGGACTTATGATTTGACTTTAGCTGTGAGATATGTAAATAATCCTCAAAAATACTCTCTTGTCTTATACGTCAGATATATGTAGTCGTTGTAGCGAGGGAAACTCTCAAATAATTTTTTAAAGGGTGAAAATAAAAATGAATAGATTTGATAGTCTTCGTTTCGTGATTTCAGCGAATCGTTCAATTTCAGTTAGACGAATACCGCGTTGAAGCTGTACAAGTACATATGTACATATGTATGTATTATAATGGAATTTTTAATAAAATAAATTAAATTATTAATTTAAGAAGTTAATGATCATAAATTGTGTATTTATGTCGAAACTCCCAAGATAAATTATAACATCAGATATTGGTTTATTGTTGTCGCTGTAATGATGCAATTGGTTTTTTATTCGACAATACCGTCGAGATCTTCCAGTTATTTTGAAGTAAAACCCACAATTCAAGGTACCTACCCTTTTTAAAAGCGAGTGTCGTAAGTTTACAAACATACATGAATGAAAAACACGGCTCATTACAAATCATGTGTTTATTAAATTTTAAATTACTGATAGCTACAAACTAAACATGTATTAAGCATTGAAAAAATTGTATACCATATGTAATATACATACAACTGGCATACATACAAGTATGTAAGTGTATGTGTGTGTAGGTATATGCCGGGGGTTGAAAAGAGCACTTCCTTTCAAACAGCTGTGTCGTGAATTGAGCGAATTTTACCCCTTTCTCCACGACAACTGTTACCTTTGCATCTGCCAACAAGGAATCGGACATTTGCAAAGTACCACACACACTCAAACACGTTGTCATATTTCGCACCAAGCCGAAATACTCAACTAAACGCGGATGTAGTGCATTCATTTTGTCTTTTAAGTATTCTCTTTTCGTTTTAACTACGATGAACTTAATTTAAGTCTACCAAGAATGCATTGAAATGGTTTAATTATAGTTTTTAAGAAAAAAAATTGATAAATTGAGCGTTTAGTTATACTCTCTCTTTAAAAAAATTAAAACTATGTTTGCGTGTATAAAGTAATCTAAAATTAAGACGAACTTAGGAATATCATTTTAGTTTAATGAGTATAATATACATAAATGGTATGCATCGTGTGTTATAGTATTCATGCGCAGTGTAGCGCTCATCATTGACTTTTTTGCTTTTAAATAACTCAAAAGAAGTGAGTTGCAACATAAAATGAAGTAATTTTAATAAATTGTTGTATGCATTTATGAATTTGTTCATGGAATATCGTGGGCACTGTAACAAATTTTGTGTAATTTCAAATAATATCAAAAGCGGTTTGTGATTGAAATAAATTATGAAGTAATCAGTAGTATCAGTCACCCTAAGTATTGAATTAACTTTAAATGTGTATATGCTCAACAACAGTTTCAACAGCTTAGAAATGTACTAAACAATTTGTTTTTCTGTTAACAACTCAGGCGAGGTCCTTTAGTTGAAATATTTTTGTGTTTTGGACGAAACTACACACATATATTCGTACTTTGAATTTGAAGACAGTGCCTTGCTTACGATATGATATTTGTCCCTATTTTATGTATAAATACATTATTTGAGAAATCTATGTATCTAACGATGCCTTAGCTAATTACTTGTATGGTTATCTCCTACTCCCAGATAACCGTTATAAAATTGTAAAATAATATTCTGCGTTTTTAGTTCCATTTGAAATGTGCAAGTCTTTAAATTTCTGTTTTTTGTCCCAACACAGAGAAATAGCTCGATATTTTACGCTCACTCTTTGTGGTTTTGCTTAGTGGTGCTGAGACCGCACCAACTAACGTCGTCGCATTTTCCTTTTCAGGCATTGGCTCATCTGCCATACCCATATCGTCCTGCATTTGCATTGACACAGTTACGGATACCTGTTGCACACCCCTCGATTGTGCGTGCTGCTGGACCTGAGGGGGTAAATCGATGTCAACACCGTTCTTCAAAGCGGGCGATGTCCTGGGTGTTGATTTTCCACGTCTCTGTTTTTTTATTTCAGAGGGTTTCACAATAGTTGTAGTAGCTGCTGTTGGTGTGGATGACAACTCTTCTTCATCTAAATCGTCGGTTTTTAAGCATTGTAATATTTGTTCTTGTATTTCATCAATTAACTGTTGTTCCTTTACTATTTCGTCCACTGCAGCTGGTTTTGTCTTTCGTTCGTTCTTCTTACGCTCAGGTTTTGTGTCGCCTCCATTTTCGACATGTTCACGTTGTATGTGAGTGCGCACATGGGCGCGGGAAGAGTAGCAACGTCCACAAATTTCGCATTTAAATGGTCTTTCACCTGCAAGAGCAAGCAAGAGAAATCAATACATTAAATTGACTTTGTTTGGTAAAAACTTTAATTAGCGAGAATTACCTGTATGTGTACGATGGTGAACCTTGCGGTCAATATTACGCATGAAACGTTTGTCACAATAATCACATTTATAATTCTTTTCGCCCATGTGTGAACGACGATGTACAAGGAGATTCTGATTTGCTCGAAATGTTTTCTGGCAGATTTCACATACGAACGGCTTCTCGCCCGTATGAACACGCTTATGTATTTTTAAATCGGTGCTGCGCACAAAGGCTTTCGAACACTCGGTGCAAGGATAGCGTCGATCATTAGTGTGATGGCGTTGATGTAGCCTGAGGTCTTGTTTGGTAGCCACAGGTAATCCACATGTTTCACATTTGTATGTTTTCACTTTGAGATGTCGCATTTTATGCTCAATTAGACGTCTTTTAATGCGGAATGTTTTCCCACATTCTTCACAACTGAACGGCTTCTCTCCTGTATGCAAACGCTTATGTTCAGCCAACCGTGTTGACTTACTGAACGATTTTGGGCACTGATTGCAAGCAAAGCGTAACTTTTGTGTCTCGGAGTAGCAAGTAGTACGCATGACATGTGCAATGGGTTTACTGGTTCCCACTTTTGCATCTATGTTCGATTCGAGGTCAAGAGAAGATTTAACTGAGCATTCAGGAGACGAAGATTTAGATTTGGTACCAGTTTTACACAGTAAGACTGATTGTTCTTCTACAACAGCAGGAGCTTTCTTTTTACGAGTTCTCTTGGCAGTCGGCTTTGGAAGGATTTTTATTTTTTCTGCTGTTTTTCCTTTTTGTTTTTTAATTTCAGGAGCGCTTAGAGAGGTATTAGCCTCTGACACTACCTCTTCTATATTAGCAGTGAAATTCGTGCTTGCAGCATCCTCTACTATACCAGTCAAAGTTTTGACATCTGATTCGGTTATATCTGTTTCCATCGATGATACTTTGCTAACGGGAACCAAATTGACTTCACTTGGCGTCGTATCAGCTCGCTCTGCTGCAGGGTCATCTGCGGAATGCAATTTAATGGCGTCATCGGTGTTACTTTCATCTTTATTATCATTTTGATGTGAACTGACGTCTTTTGTTGGAGCAGCACGTTTCTTTGGCGGCGATCGTTTCGAAAATACCTGCAATTACAAATTATTTAATTTATCTAAGAATGCCTAGTGAATTGTTTTGTTTTCCATTTTTAAATGACATTTTTGTATTAGGAATTCAAATTTCCACATAATACATACAATGTACAAATTTATATGGAAACGAAATCCTGATTATGTTTACTTACCGACCGGCGTTTTCGTTTACGCTTTACAACAGGTTTCTGTTCTTGACTGTTCCCATCTTCAACCGTTTCTGCACAAGTTTTATGTGCATTTTCATTATTACCACTCTCGGTAGCATGCACCTGTTGCCCCGCTTCCGACTGCGCATGCTCCTCAACCCTTAGTTGCTTTTCATTATCATCCACTAATTTCTTTGCATTATCTGTTTCGCAAATTGTTTCATTCAAATGTGTTTTTTCAATAACCACTTTTTCCTTGTTGGCGGTATTTATTGTTGACTCTTCCACCGTCTTGTCTTCCTCGGGGGGTGGCGTTTCTGGTACTTGCACTGAAACTGTCTCCGGCAATATGTCATTATTGTCCACGTTTTGTGACACAGGTAGTACTACCATTACAGGCGAAGCTGTCATTGCTTCTATGCTAGCTTTTCGCTGTCTCTCAATCGCTATAGCGGCTGCACTGATTTTTGGAAGTTGTTCTTCTTCACCGCACAGCCCAAGCTTTATTTCGGACTTCGGCAACACATCTATTTCTTTTACTGGGCCAGAAAATAGTTGATGTTGTTGTCGCAAATGTTTATGGAATAAATCTAGTGTGGCATATTTGCATTCACAGTGGCCACAAATCAGGAAAAGTTTTTTGCCATTTAGAATAAAAACGTTCCCACATGATTCTAGTGTTGCATCAACAGGAATTGGTGACATTGAGTGTGCACTTGAATTATCATCACAACACTCTTCATGGTTTGGCTTCATTTCCGTCTTAACTACCACCTTTAGCTTGTTGTCCTGCGCTTGCGCTTTGCTTTCAGCCTGTTGCTTCGTTTGTGTGCGTGGACTTTTACGCGCCGTTATTGTTGAGGTCACATCTTCTTCCTCCTGAAACAGTTTATGTGCATTATGCAAATGTTTTGCGAACGACGTCATATCGCCGTAACGTAAGTCGCAAAAGCTGCAATTAAAGATAAGTTTTTGCTGCTCCTCATACACATAAATATTACCGCAAGATTCGGTTTGACAGGAAGGCGTGACCAGCGATGATGCTACGGAGCAAGTAGAGGGAACCCGATTTCGTAGGGGTCGTTTATATGTTGCAGTAATATCATCATGTTCGGTTTCGGATTCCGTACTCGCACCACATTTTTCTATATTTCTACAAGCAATTGTCTTTTTAATCGTTGAATCTGACTTTTGTTTTTGCTTTGGTAAATCACTCTGATTCGAATATTTGCTATCTGCAATTGATGAGGCAGATGAACAAGATGCTATTGAAGCTTTACTGCTTACACTAGCACAACTTGAAACACTGCGTTCACGCAATTTATTCGTGGATTTAGTCTTTTTCCCATCTTTCGGAAGAGCTGTTAAATTTAAGTTTTTCCCTATTAATTCAGGGAAACGTATACGTTGCGCTTCCAACTCCGCTTCTTCATCACTGCTAATCGGTACTAATGTCGCATCATCATCATCTTCCTCCAGAAGATCCGTTTCAGAATCATCCTCATCAGTGTCTTCATCGTCCTCCTCATCATCATCACCGCTACCATCTTCCTCAACAACTACATTCTTACCATTCATATTCACAACTTTGTTTTTCTGTTTGCTATTGTTTTCTGCGTCTTCCTCGTCGCCATTATCCGGCGCTTCCAGTTTTATGGGTACATGCTCTAGCAGTGTGTTGATCATCATGTTAGCGCTTATTTAACACCTTCACCTACGGTTGCTCTACTCTACTTTACTCCGTATCTTTTATATTATCATTAAATACAAATTTTATAAGTTTTTATAAATCTTATATACGTTTTATTAACGATTTTACTAACAACTTTAGCGCTACACACTAATTTCTCGCACACAGCAATATATTCTACTGACGCCGCTTCTTTTCCACAAAGCTGTCAACTTTTTGCCTCAATTGCTCTTTTGTTGTTGCTTCTCTTATCCACTTTGCTTTGCTCAATATTCGCTGGCGCGCAGCTCATTTGTACAAACAGTACAACTCTGTTATCAAAATTTTTTTGCAAACCTTTGTTAGGCTCGTTTGCGCAATGCAAGGGTGAGCGAGATGGCTGCTGAATATACAAACAACCGTTGAGTAATAAAAATGACTTTGTGGAACGTAAATTGTCGAAAGATTTTGACAAATGGAATGAATGATCTCAATGGAATGAACGAACATAGAGGGCGCATTTGGTGAATATATGGAAAGATAACTGAAAATTAACTGAAAGTGTACAAGCAAGCAAATAAGAATTTATTAAGAAATTAAATAAACTGTCTCAAGCAGTTCATACTTGAAACACTATAAAATGTTTCATATAGAATAAATGAAATTATGCATGTGAATGTAATGTTTATATATGTATCGACTATACCTTTATTTCACTACTTCATTATACCTGTCAGCAAAAAATGAGAATGGATTGCAAACTAAACCGGTTCATAGCAAATACATATGAATATGCCAGTGTATGTGGATTACACGAGCTTCTGCTGAAATTCTGTACACCATACGCATAGTAGAACTGAGCAATGTGTGTTTCTTAGGATTTTGGTTAGCGTGGTAATGCAAATCATATGGACCTAGTAGATTTATTGTCTATGCTGTTGGCATGCGTAGCCTGTGGCTCAGGTATTTTTGTATGTACTCGTATAGTTTAACAATGCAATACTCGTATCTATAGCGTTTAATACGTAAGTCGTTAACTAGTACAAATGAACATAATAACAAAGTATTGACTCATAAAATTCGGGTGAACCTACATTACGCATACGCCCGGTACTACAATATTACGAATATACTGTGTAGTAAATTATCAATAAACAAACAAATTTGATGCTAAACAATATTCAATAATTTTTAAACAGACTATATATTTTCACATTTTCTTGTTTAGAAACATTATTTCTCCAAAAATGCTCATGATAAAGAATAACAATTTTTCAATTGCTTTCGATTATTTTGGATTCCATTAATTACATATTTAAAGCACCATGTCCCTATCCACGGTTTAATAGTACCTTAGATTATACATGTGTCTCCATTAAGGACAGCTCACGTAACCGAACATTAATCGTTAATATTGACATACAAACCCAATTCCTATAACCAGTCGCCCCAAATTATCTCTGATTAACTCATAAAGCGTCCAAAGAAAATTGTGTACAATTAATAGCTCGAATTTGTATTATTTTGCGGAGTTTTACAGCAGTTTTTTAAGCACATTACGGAACACTGACTGGCGCTGGCGCCCTCTGGTTCAACGAAAACTATTGGGATTATTCATTCATTCATATAAATAATTTTGTTAAATATAAAATTTTTAATAAATTCCAACTTCTTAGTACTTATAATTGCATAACCCCAATATAAATATATATAGTACACATAAAGCGTCCAAAGAAAATTGTGTACAATTAATAGCTCGAATTTGTTTAAATTCTTATTATTTTGCGGAGTTTTACAGCAGTTTTTTAAGCACATTACGGAACATTATTGACTGGCGCTGGCGCCCTCTGGTTCAACGAAAACTATTGGGATTATTCATTCATTCATATAAATAATTTTGTTAAATATAAAATTTTTAATAAATTCCAACTTCTTAGTACTTATAATTGCATAACCCCAATATAAATATATATAGTACACGTAAATATGTACATTTAGACAATACTTACCGGCCTTAGATATATTATATGTATGTTATTGGCTTAATATCGTTGCTTTTCTACAATTTTGTCAATTGTTGAAAAATGATTGATGAATAATTAATAATAATTATTTCAGATTGCATTTGATTATATCTAATCTTATGGTCATTAAACGACGTCTTAAAAAATTACTCTATCGGAAATCAATACAATTAACTGTAGCTGTTGTTGCGCTTTTACGGGTTTCTGAAAAAAAAGTAATTAAATAACATAAGTTGAATGAGACTTTTGTTAATTAAATGAAATCTTAAAATATAGCCTTCTGTAATTATTAGAATTAAAAGGCATTATTTAGCACTACTCGTACTGCATATAATTGTTGTAATTGTCACTAAATAAATCATGCTCCAATCTATATCTATATTTTAAATAATATTGAAATTTTTTTTTGTTTTGGGAGGAGGAGTCATGTGTAGAAGTTCACGTAAGTGAGGAAAGTTCTTTGATCGCCATTCACTTGGCAGTGGCCAGAAACGCTTCTTTTACATATGACTCAAACAGCTCACGACTTCCGGTCTTTGACCAAGTATCCTCTGGGTAGCCTAAGAACATCCGTTTGAAGTCGAACTAAAGTGAGAAGGCGAAATATCCCCTACATAGGGTTGTGTGCTGGGTTTTAGGCCCGCCACGTAAAAAAAGCTCATTGCTGTGCTGAATGGAACGCGTCACTGACAGTCATAACTTTGAAGTTGTAGATAATTTCGTCTATTTAGGTACCAGTATTAACATCACCAACAATGTCAGCCTGGAAATCCAACGCAGGATTACTCTTGCTACTTCGAACTGAGTAGGCAAGTGAGAAGTAAAGTCCTCTCTCGACGAACAAAAGCCAAACTCTATAAGTCACTCATAATTTCCGTCCTGCTAAATGGTGCAGAGGCTTGGAGTTTTCGAGAGAAAAGTTCTGCGAAAGATTTATGGTCCTTTGCGCGTTGGCCACGGTGAATATCGCATTCGATGGAACGATGAGCTGTATGAGATATACTATATGACGACATTGACATAGTTCAGCGAATTAAAAGACAGCGGCTACGCTATAGTCGCGTAAGCGGTGTCTACGCCAATTAAGGAGAAGAAGAATCTACATCTACATATGTACATAAGTATGTACTTCACAACATTATAAAAATGACAACCGGAATATGAGAAAATGATAAGGAACTGGAAAGTGATACAAGGAAATTAAAATATCGCCAACAAATTCAAGCTTTTATGTACATACAAACATACATACTGAATATATACGGAATTTGTGTAGGAAGAAAAAGCTATTCTTTATAAACATATGAAACATAGTCATATGATAAATTAACGTTCAGGAAATTAGAATGGAATATTTTATATGTTATAACATAGTTCCCTATTATGGTATATGATATCTTCGCCGACGGACCAAATGTAATGTATGCAAGTTCGCATAAGTTGAGCACGAACGTTTGAATTAAATATGAGGACGAGAAAAAGCATAGTGAAGAAAGAGAATGTTTTTAAATGATAGGGCTTTATAGCTCATTAGTCTTTTCACCTGTATGATGTCTCCCAAATGCATCGATTGCGGCAGTATGATAATAATTTGAAGTATTTGTCGTGGGTTTTATTTTCCACTAGATTTGTAATCAGATAACCACTAAACTCAAAATTTCGTCCCTCCTTTGAGAGCTCATATAGCTGATGAAGACCTTCTTAGATATAGAGTGAAAGAAAAATACCACCTAGATACAGGAAATTCTTATACAAATCATACCAAAGTAAAGTAGAGAAATCACTAAAAGCCATGAATTATTTTCCATTTCTATGCGCCTTCCCAGGAAGTAGGTGTGAAACTAAAAAAACCCGCTGGTATTATACATATGTGTATAAGAATAGCTATTGACAGCCAATTTAATGTCACTTTTCTCATCGAAAATATACCAATAAAAGTAAGAAAACTATTGGTGTACACATACGATATGTTAGTTAACCTTCACTTAAAGAGACTTCGTGCCCTTCAAAATGCTCAAGGCATTTTCCAAAGCTGTACGTAGGTACGTATGTAATGTTACATAAACATGCTTGCTAGCACTTGTCGGCGTGGGGAGTTCTGCTGTGTCGGGCTTCAACAGTACGTTTGGGGGCAATTTTCACCGCATTCGCTAACAGTAAATATGTTTATTTACAGTTGACTGTTATATTTACATATACAGGTATGTGCACATGTGCGTTTTCTACCAAGGTCGTCGAGAGTTTTAGCTTTGTCAATGCTTGCTGCATATCTTATATTGGGGAGCATGACTAAATCTCCACAAATTCTCTGACTGTGTGTGAAGGAAAAAGCTCAAACATTTTGTTTTTGTTTTTGTAAAGTTATTGTGTGTATTGGGGACGGTTTCAGTCTTCCACAAATAAATTTTTCTTGGCGTAGTTTCAGAATATTGACTTGTAGCCAAGCTTAACAGCTTATCGCAAGTAACACGTGCTTCCAATCACATACACTTACATACGTAGTGTAAGTAGATATTGCTTAAATATAAGGGGAGTACCAAAATTAACGCAAAGATACAGGTTTTAGGCTTTCGATTGTAATTTTTTTATTGAATCACAAAATACATAGGATAGAGCGGGTTTTGGAATAACACATCGGACAAATGACCTCCACGTGTTTCCACTTGGGTGTGGGCTTGTTGCAATAGACCTATGATTTTAAATATACTAAAAAGGAAATCTAATTGTATTAAATCAGCTCATTTTCAACAACAAAATATGGTCCAATTATGCCAACAGCCAAAAATCCGCATCAAACAGTGACCCGCTGTGGATGCATTTAAAACCGCGGTTGCCAAACTTTCATTATTTTTAAAATATTGTTTAATAAGGAAGACATATTGTTCTATCGTGCAGCGCTCCATTCTTACTAAACCTAAACTGTAAGCTGTTGATTTTTTTTCATGGATTTTGGTTTATGAAATCATTTTCAACGTCTCAATGTTTTACGTATCGCTTTACTTTTCTTTCTTATCACATTTGTCGCTCTCCATTACATTTCTTACATACAAACACACTTATGTGTACCCCTACATATAACATTAATTGGTAAATACCGCTGCTCTAAAGACCTTTGTATTTGACCTCAGCTCTAAATCAGTGCGGTTATCAGTAAATCCATTGTAGCTTATTTTTCGATTTGCTACGAGTTTCCCAGTCAGGTCCCACATATTCATTTAAAAGAATGAATTGTAATCGGCATTCAAAAACAAAAAAAAATGAAGTTTTTGAATGGAATATTCAATGATTGATCTTTTTGAAAATAAATTTTTAAGCGTTTTTATCAATATCGAAAATTTTACGTAGATTGAATTCTTCCTACATAAATATAACCTTTGTCACATACAGATATTACTAAGCAAGTGGATGAAGTGGATATCCGATAGAGACTAATGCATAAAATATTAAATGAAGCTGTTAGAAATTACATTGAAATTCAATGAAGAAAATATCACTCTATTCTCCGGACCTGGTTCCAGGAGAAATAATTGAGGTTTATTTTGAAGCGAAAGCCGAATCTAGTAATTAAAAAATGCTAGAGAATAGTTAGAAAATCAGTGTGTAGTCCTCAAAAAACCTATAATGAGCAATATAATCGGTTTTAGAAAATTGTATTTTTTTCTAAAAAATACTCTGTAGTTGGGAAGTAAATTTTTTTAAATATTTTGAGAACATGTCTCATGACAAACTTCAAAAGAATTTAATTATAAATACCGAAAATACATATAAGTATATTGGCTATTGTAATAAATAAAATTGATATTCTTTGCACACTCTTACTCCTACTTAAAAGAGTGTTTTAGTTGTAAAAGTCAGCACCCTCTCCAAAGCATGCTCACAACCGTTGTATTTTACACGCATTTTTTCGATTAAACTTCAGTGGCATTTTAGTGTGGAATGAAAATCAACCCTGTAATTGCTGTCATTTTGTAACATTCAAATACTCCAAAGTCACACTTTTTGGTTACAATAAAGTTTTTTTTATAATTCAACAACACGACTGCGCTAACTGCGGGATGTGATTGCTGGGAAGCCCCATTAGTGGGGAATCCCTTATCGCCGGTAAGGATGACTCATCCTTAATTTGCAGTGAAGAATGAATTAAAAAACAGCGAAGTAGAAACGAAAAAGATGCTACTACTTCTATGCTACACAGACCTTGTGCCAACGTTAACGGTGTTTTGGTTCGTTTTCGGAGATTAGTTTCATGCTGACTTTGCCATCTAGCATACTTTGCGGCGTATAAGCCAGCGTATTTCACAGTATTGCAATGTTTTTGGGGGTGTGCATTGGTAGGGCAGCTGTCGGATGGATGACGCACGGAGAACGCACGGGAGACGTGATTGTGAATGGTAAAAATGAGCAACTCCAAAACTCATTGTACCTGCTTCGTTTCACACCCTTTTGTTTGTTTTACGCATTCAATTGAGTGGGAACAACAAGGCTTTCTCGTGTCGGAACACACCCTGAATGCTGCCGGGAGTGGAAAGCAAGAACATATGGCATAAGGCAATTGTACCTGCATATTTGTGAAATATATAATATACAGTGAAGCACTTAAGTTACACCAAATAATATTTATTTTATTGTTAAATAAGTTGAGTGTTTTGCTGAAAGTAAAAGAAATTTTACTCTCATAAACCCACATCCAGAGCGTGTATTCTTAAATTTATCAATAAACGAATGAATGAATTACTTTTTTAAATAACTTGGAAGATATTTTCCCCTCTCAACCATTACTGAAATATTTATGTAAATATTATATGAGATAAATTGTTATACTTTGAAATTACTGATTTCGAAAATAGAAGTAGCATCTACATTTTTTGTGTGATTTAAGCAAGTTCGTGAGCGTTGAATCCTCGCTATATACTTACATAGTTAGGTGATATAATTTCTGTAGATATTCCTGAAAATATTAGCTAGGAATAACGGGACACAGTACATGACAACCCATGGTTAAAATTAAACATTCGTATTCATATAATTTGAAACTAAAAGTGAGGTATACTAATAACTTAAGTGATCCACTGTATGTATGTATAGTATATAAGTTTGTTTGGATGCTACGTTCTGTCGTATGGCACTTTTTTACCTCATTCCACTGGTATCGTCCTGGCGGTAAGGGTCGTTGGAAATTGATGATATTCTAAAATGTACATTTATTACTACTTTTATTGTAACGTGCGCGCCATGCGGCAATTGCAACAAAACTTGGTCCAACGAAAACCTCCAGTCAAACAAAGCACCACTAAATATGTAAATGCGTATATAAGGTGGATGGAAATTTCGCAAATGACAGCAGTCATCTGGTCAGTTTTAAAGTAAAAAAATAATAATTTTTAATTTTAAAATTTTCTAACGATTTTTTATTTAGTTTGAGTAATATAAAAAACTTAAATCAACAGATCATATTCTTTTACCAGTATCTCCTAGTCCTTCCTCTTCAAATTTACTTCTATGCATGAAAATGCTGTGTTGTATCTTTTTTGCATTTCAATCAAATTTCGGTTGATTTTTTTAATTATAAGGTGGATTTATAGAAAATCTAATTTTGAGGCAATTGGCGTCACACTCTTTCACTTTTTAGCGATACATTATTCAAACGATTACGGTATGAAGCCCGAAAAGGCTGTTAAGTGTACGATATTTAAATAATGACAAAAGCACGATTAGTCCAGTCATTATAGTAAGTTCACCTCGGAATAAATGGGTATATCGAATTCCGAGTTTCTTACCTAATTTAAGCTTAAATGACTGGACTAGATATGATGATAAAGATATTATTTTAGCAAACATTACATCGAAAATTTTCATTTTAGATACCTGAAAATTATGTGCAATTCTGTAAAAGAATGAAATTCTGAACTACGAATCATTTTTTTCTAATTTGGTTTTTTTGAATCAAATTCAAAGTTTTTTCCTAAATTTTGTGTCGATATCTTTCTATTTTATTGCAAAATTTAATCATTAATTGCAATATCATTACTCTAGTTTTATAGTTTTTCTTGATAAAACTTGGTGTACATGTTTCATAACACCACGAAAAGGTTGGTATTGCACATAGGCGGGATCAGACCATAACTAAGCACCACATTAAGATACGGTTACGAACCAGAAGAGCCTTTAAAAGCACATTAAAGAAGAGTCAAAGCATTTTCTAAGCAAAATCAGGAAATAATACTCTTGCTTTCAAATTACGTTCTTTAGATGGATTAAGTTTTAAACTGCCCGGATTTTCACCAACTTTCAGCACAAGTACAGATCTATCATTACATTGAGTAATTTTTCCCAGGATTTTTTGCAGGTGTATTTTTTAATAGATGAAATGAATCGGCGCTGTCAGTAAATCAAATTACGTCGAAAGAGATATAGTTAGTATTCAAAATTCAATGAATTTTACACAGACGCAATTCCTTAATGAATATATTTAAAAGTGCAGCAGATAAGAGGCCTTCTGATAATTACAAAGTTCATTCATGTTGATCGGAGTCAAAGTGACGAACATGGGAGGAGTTATCATGTTACTGGTGACCCAAATTCTTCACGAAACATAGTGCTACGTATACTCATAAATTTTATGATGCGTTACATTCGTCTTCTTCAGCCGAATTAATAACAGTGCGCCAGTCGTTTCTTCTTCTCAAAAGGTGGCGCCAATTCGAGATTCCAAACGAAGCCAGGTCCTTCTCCACCGGAGTGGAGGCCTTCCCCTGCTTCCCCCGGATGTTTTCGTTCATCCGCTACCTTTTAATTTGCTGAACTATGTCAACGACGTCGATATTCGCCGTGGCCAACGCGCAAAGAACCATGCATCTTTCGCAGAACTCGTCTCTCGAAAACTCATAACGTCTACTCATCAGATGTTGTCATCGTCCATGCCTCTTCAACATAAAGCAAGACAGGAATAAGTGGCTTTTAGAGTTTTGTTTTTGTTCGTCGAGAGAGGACTTTACTTCCCAATTGCCTATTTAATCCGAAGTAACACCTATTGGATATTCTATGTTAGATTTCGAGGCTGACTTTGTTCTTGGTGTTGATCGACGATTTCGAAGTTATGACTGTCTACAGTGACGTCCCCCTGGGGGTAGGGGTTAGAATTTACCCGTGGAGGCGACTAAGATCCATATGCACTATGTCTTTCTTTCTGAGCATGCCTTGAAATGTCAGCATAGTCTATGTCAGAAATAGTGCTATAATACTCAGCTTGATATGATATTATAGACTTTATATTTATTCCTAATATAAGAGACATTTGTTGTTCAAGCGACAAATGTCACCAGTCATTGAGTTTAGGGGCTCAACTGGTAGTAGCAAAAGCTACAAGGTCTTACCAGAGACTTTAACCTGGTACCACGGGGAGCAGTTAACCCTTCGAGCTAACTCCAATCGGCTCATTGGGTTTGGCCCATTGTGGAGATTCGTGGTGGCTGTGGTAGAAACCTAAAGGCAGGCAGAGTTTGAAATTTTCAATCCAATGTGGAGTCCCATAGGGGCCGGGTGCCGAACCCAAAGTACGGTAGAGGTTTTAGATCGGACTAGTACCCGACCAAGGCGGCTAAGGTGTCCCTATCCACCTGAACCAATTGGAACCAAAATATAAGGGCAAAATGCGTTTATATATGTATACTTTGGGGCCCTGATCAATGTATTGTACTGAGCTATGTGCTTCAAAGAGAGCACCGTGTGGTAAGGCCGTCGTCGGCAGGTACTCACGTAAATCGCAATAATTGCTGTCAACAGCGACGTGGGTGCCTAGTCGCGAGTTCGACTACTGTTTGTCTCATGACAGGAGATATTTCGTCTTGTTTATTCTCTTCGCTGTCTTATCTATTCTGTTGTTAAGACCAATGAAATCAATACCTTCGGCGTACGCCAGCAGCTGTACACTCTTATAGAAGATGGTACCTTCTCTGTTTAGTTCTTTAGCTCGAATTATTTTCTCCAAAAGTAGGTTGAAGAAGTCACACGAAAGGGAGTCGCCTTGTCTGAAACCTCTTTTGGTATCGAACGGCTCGAAGAGGTCATTCCCAATCCTGACGGAGCTATTGGTGTTGGTCAATGTCAGGTTAACGCAGCCGTATTAGGTTTGCGAGAATACCAAATTCAGACATCGCGGCATAAAAGCAACTCCTTTTCGTGCTGTCAAAAGCAGCTTTGAAATCGATGAAGAAGTGGTGCGTGTCGATTCTCCTTTCACTGGTATATTCCAAGATTTGGCGCATGGTGAATATCTGGTCAGTTATTGATTCGCCACGCCTAAAGCCACACTGATCAGTTTGTTGACGATGGGCTTTAATCTTTCACACAATACGCTCGATAGAACCTTTCTTTATATGCGATGTTGAGGAGGCTTATACCAATTATAATGGGCATGCTTTTGTCCGACCATATTCTACAAAGAAAAGTTCTTCGCTGCCGTGTATGAATAGCTCGGCCTGCAATCCATCGGTCCCGCCGCTTTGTTGTTCTTCAGGGGGGTAATTGCTACCTTCGCAGCAGCGTGGTACCATCGCACTAGCTGTTCGTTTGCGTTTTCTCAAAACCAACGGTTTCCGTTGCAGCTGTACGTAAGAAGCTTGAAATGCCGTCCCACAGTTTCCTTATACCGAGTTGTTGACCAGTGCAGCTTCTCGACTTCGAACCTTCCTTGTGTTTGTTGACGTGCGTTTTTTGCTGCACAGAGGCGGGTGCGTATCTTGGCTGCAACAAGATGGTGGTCCGAGTGGATGTTAGGACCTCGGAGCGTACGCACGACTAAAACACTGGAGACGTATCTTCCGTCTATCACAACATGATCAGATCTGGTTGGTGGTTTTTCGATCCGGAGACAAGCTACCTAGCTTGATGTATTTTCTTATGTTGGAATCTAATACTACCGGCGAAGTCGATCAGCCTCAACCCATTTGGGGATATTTCTTCGTGGAGGCTGAATTTACCGCCCGTATTGCCAAAGATATCTTCTTTGCCCAGCCTGGCATTAAAGTCGCCAAGCACGACGGGGGCAGCTCTCATAGGGCGCAACAAGCGCTCACAGAAGGCATCTTTGGTCATATCGTCCTTCTCTTCCGTCGGGGCGTAGGCGCAGATCAGCGATTTGTTGAAGAACTTCGTTTTGATGCGGATTGTGGCTAGACGTTTATCCACCGGGATGAATGAAAGTACTCGGCGACTGAGTCTCTCTCCCACCACGAATCCCACACCAAATTTGCGATCCTTTATATAGCCACTGTAGTAAATGCCACAAGAACTTACTCGTCTCAGTCCTTGTCCTGTCCATCGCATTTCTAGGACGATGGTGATGTCAGCCTTCACTCTAACGAGGACATCAACCAGCTGGCCAGCGGCACCTTCCCAATTAAGGAACGGAACATTCCAAGTGCATGCCCTCAAATCGTAGTCATTAATTCGTTTGCAATGAAACAACGTGGCGGCTGCTTGCCTTTCCATTACATGAAACATAAGTATATGACTGTGATACGTAGGTTGCCTTTTATATTTCGGGACGTGACCACACTAGTGCTGCAATCTGGTAACTCACATTTTTATCATAAAATTTGACATTTTTGATGCAATACATGCGCAGAACTTTTTTGTTTATAGTTACTTAAAATATTCATCTCAACCAAAAAATGGAGTTAAATCGCTAAAATTTATGCGCGTTTACTTTTTACAAATTAAATCGGCAACTGTGCATCGATGAACTTAATTAAACGAAGCTCCATCAAGTATTTTTCAATGTTATGGTGAATTCAATCGAGGTCGTAGATCCCTCCACACCTTAAAATATTCGATAACACCCGAACTAAGACTAAGTTTATCGTTTTGAAAGTCATATAAATTATCTTTCTATAGAGAAACATTTTCAAAAGTCCTTTTTCTGATATGGAAAAGTTTAATATAATTCAGCATTTAGGGTTATATACTTAATAAGAATTTATCTATTTTCATTGCAGATCGGACAAATCCGGAACCCTTGGAGATATGTCGTCACTACCCACCAAATTACGAAGTGGAATCACTTCCGTCTTATACCATTGTCTCAGGGTTGCCAACCTACGATGACGCTTTGGAAGAGTTTCGAAAAGCGGGCATTATTCTAACTCCACCCATGCCAGTGGTGAAGATATTTGAAAAAGATCCAGCTGCCGCTGACAATACGGGTAAAGAAAATCAAATTTTCAATATGGAAAACGGCGTGGGTACCGACAACGACAACGTCTCAGTAACTTCGACCTGTACCTGTGGAGCAGCAAACAATGCAAACTCTAACAATCCAAACCCGATATACACTGTGTCATCGCCACTTGCACCACAAGTCATCGAACTATCACCCGAACAATTGGCGGCACTGTCACAAAAACGTCTTTCGCTACAAATAACCTTTAACAATTCCGTGCGTCGCAATTCTCGCCCCCGTGGTATCGATCTCTATCGCCAGGTGAATCGTAATAACTTGCTGCGCTCACAAGCTGCTGCTGCCGCCGCTGCTGCCCGCGACGGATTCCCACAAATTCACCGCTCATCGTCGACACTGACTTTGTCCAATGAACCGAATATGTTGGATCGACATCTTATGCAACACCTGCAGCACCGAGGCTCTCTTTATTGAGCCCCTGAGAAGAACTGCATTCGCTGCAAATTCGTCGCCAAGAATATACCATTATTAACCATACTTATATGAATATGAATCATTATTGAACTGTTGAATATTCTTACTTGTGCACACACACATTAATACGTTAAATGTAAAAAATTCTCTTACAATTAGTATTTTAAATGTAGATATGAATATTTAGTTTGATGCAACTGTAAAAACATATGCACATAATTATGTAGATGTAATAATGTAAAAAAATCAGTTAATAAACAATATACAAATACATATGTATATTACTATAAGAACGTCCATATGTATCATTCATTTTTATAGGAAGATTATATCTTTAAAAACACTTCCTGAGAATCAGCTGGAGTTTCATTCTGCTTGGATAAAATTATTTCTTTACTTATATGTTCTACAAAACAGATCATTTCCGAAAATCTTAACAATTTTTGTTTCATAATCTCGGAAAAAATATAGATCCATCAATGTACATCAGAGAGCATAGAACAATAAAAGCGTTGAAAGATCCCAGATGCAGTGATGGATTACCGCCTAGGCCCGCGAGGCCCTGGCCTAGAGCGGCACAATTTGGGGGGCGGCAAATTTTTCAGAAAGTAAAAATTTTAAATCTGATATAATGTAACGACAATACATTTTAAGGATTTATTCTGATTTTTTTTTTTATATAAATTTACAAATAAATTTCTTTGAAATAGAACGCAATTCATTTTCTGATTAACTTTTTTATTCGTGAGTGCAATACTGATAAAAAATGTTTTATAATAGAAGTAATTGAATATTGATAAGCTTTTTCTGACGAATTTTCAAAGCTCTGTTGACTTGTTGTAACTTTAGTAAAGTTAATCTTACAAGTGAGCCGCTTCTAAAATTGCGCAATGTTTTCTTATTTTATTTTCAATGATTCCGGTGTTTCATATATGAATTGATATAAATATTCATTTAAAATTCATCTTTTTGTTTGTATATAAAAATATTTTTATTCTTAAAACTTTCTCAAACTCGCCTGGAATAATTGTTGCACTAAACTTTATTGGTGAAAACAAAGATGAAAAACCTACTACGCGAGCTGAAGCAAAGGGACTGCAGCAAAAATTATAACATTCTAGTCATTGTTTAAAATGCAATTTTAGATCGCTTTAATGCTGCGAGTAAGAAGCTTCAGGATTCTCAAGCAGATTTATCATCTGATAAGAATATATAGTTCTTTGGCATTATTTCTCGAAGATATGAGAGATAAACAATTTTCTGATTATGAAAAAAAGCCAAAGCACTATCTGGAGCTGAAAATTATTACCAAATTTTAGAACCAATGTTTACTATCTAATTTTAGATACTTTAAGTGTACAATTGACATGACGTAAAAGTGCTTATCATCATCTTTACGAAAAATTTCATTTTTTTGACAATTTATATGAAATAAATACCGATGAATTAAAAATTCGCGCAGGTGAATTAGTTACTAAGTATTCCGATGATTTGGAAGATACTTTCGCGAATGAATGTATTCATTTGCACTGTCAACTCAAAGATTCTCTAATGAACACAAAAGATATTCGTTCCGCGTAAGGAATATACAATTTTTTGCATTCTCAAAATCTTCAAGATGTTTATGCAAATGTAGACATTGCTCTACGTATTTTTTTGAGTATTCCGGCTATGAGCTGTTCAGGGGAAAGATCTTTTTCCACCTTGAAAAGAGTCAAAACGTATTTACGCGCAAGTATGGGCCAAGAGAGACTCAAAGCTTTAGCACTACTGTCAATTGAAGCCCAACTAGTTCAAGAAATTGATTACAACGACATAATTGATGATTTTGCTCAGACGAAAGCCAGAAAGAAGATATTTAAAAATTAAGTTATACATTATAGTTTAAGAAAACTGACTGTTATTTATGTATGTTGTAACAGTTTTCGCGCAGAGAAAGAAAAACTCGTGACCGGTATTATTAACGCATTTATTCAGACTGCCGTTTTTCAATAATCGTATGATCTAATTTACTGTTTTATAGTACATAGACAAGTTATGTACATATGTATAGTATAAGAGTACAGGATTGGTTTGCAGAGTTGTATTCAGAATTCAACAGTTGTTAATATTTATTTGTATTGTTTAACAATTATAATTCTATGAAATAAATATATCTTAATAACATGAACGGACTCAAAGAAATAAAATTTCATCCTTTAAAAATGGCGGCTAATCAGACAGGGCCTAGGGCGGCAAAGTACTTAATCCGCCACTGCCCAGATGAATTTGTATCACACAAAACAAAGGAACTGCCTCCAACATTTTAGTTTCGGAATTTCCTAATATAGCTATTGAACTTAGTTTCAAAACTTTTAAAACATAGAAATGTAGTTCTATATTGAAACTTTCATGAGGATGGCTAAGAAAAAATTATTTTTTAGCTCTGACTAAACCAAAAAATCCCTCAAAACCCCTTGAAAGGAAGACAAAAACTTGTGCGTCACCAAAATGTATTAAGAAGAATTAAGCAAGTATTTCCTCAATTTAATAAATATAATACGTACTTAATAAAGAAAGAAGGAAGTTGTCAAAACCAAGTAAAAGAAATAGTGTGGATATTAAACACTTAGAAAAAAAAACAGTTTCCCTAGATAAATTGTTTGCATTTTATTGAACCATTCTATGATTAAAAAGGGGGTTAGAGTTAATTACACCAAAAACAAATTATCAATAATCAATAATACTATGATTTGTGGTGTACATCTGTGTTGTGTGTTTCTGGGGGCTCATCCAATTCTAAGCTCGAACTAGCGAACGACTGATAAGCGTTCAATTCAATAAAAAATTAATGAAATGAACGTGATGATTGAAGTACGATATATTAGCTGTATGCCATAGTGTTTTCATATACCTTGCCTTTGATACAAAAATTAACGTACTAATTTGTAGTAGGAAGGGTTTCATAAACAGTAGAAAGGACAATCCCTCTTAAACATATGGTTATATTATTATCACATAAGGATTCTCTCTGAGTCTCCATAATATACATATGTCAATATTGGCAATATGAACTGGGGTCCACATATTCGGCACCTGGGGACTTTAATAGTTTTGACCGATTTGAATAATTGTTGCTCATAAGTTGGAACACTTCAAATTTCAAATCCAGTATTCGAGCAAAGTTTTATCCCGATACATTCATTGCTGCTTAAGTTAGTAGTCTGGTAACTTGGGTTAAAAAAATCGGAAATTTTTTTTTCTTAATTTGAAAGTACAATGTCTTGAGAATATACTATGAAAATTTTAGACAGAAATTCGAAATATTTCGGGAGTTATAACGAGTTTCATAGAGCGCCTAGGAGTCCAACTTCTAAGGTCCACCGAACTTTAAATGCGTTTTTCTCAAAACATTGTTTTTCTGGTAGGCCCGGGTCTTAACTTTTTTTCTATCGAACCAATTGCTTTCAAAGTTTAACAGTCTGTTCTACACACTTATAGTTCTCGTCGGTACTAACGAATTTTTTTTACCCCTAATTTTTTATTTTACAACCCTTTCTTTGCTAAAATAAAAGGACTTTTTTTTCAAAGTCCGCCATTTTGTTATTTACCCTTGAAATTTAACTTCAGTAGGTCCGACATGTCTATAGATTAAGAATAATCAAGAATATTTGATTTCAGATAACATCAAGAGCCAAAATCTCCCGGGCCACCCACGTGCATTTTTTTGAGGTTCCAACTTCGAGTGACAATAATAATAGTAATAAAGTATTAAATTTTTTCAAATATTTTTTTTTTAATATCTTCAATGTGTGAATAAAAACACTCTAAACATTCAAGATAACTCATTTTTATTTTCCTATAGAAAACCACCCTCCAAAGAAGGCATGAAAATAGGCATAAGTTACCAGGCTATTAACAACCTTAACTTGTACACTGGAAAGTGAAAGAATAGGAGCAGCAACAAATGTTCAGTATGGTAAATGGCATCCACCAAATTTGACTGAAATCCGTAGAACGGGTCCCG
This sequence comes from Bactrocera zonata, assembly GCA_037783105.1. NCBI lineage: Eukaryota > Metazoa > Arthropoda > Insecta > Diptera > Tephritidae > Bactrocera > Bactrocera zonata. Next base: position 57,230 of record JBAWJQ010004694.1, read on the forward strand.
AGGTTTTGATTTTATCTAAAAGTGGGCGGGCCACGCCTATTGTCAAATTTTGACCCTGATTCCCTTAAATCCCTCTTTTTATTTGGTATATGGAGGCTAAGAAACGTATTGACCCGATTCAACCCATTTTTAACACGCAGACATACTATTATCAGGAAAGAATTTCCCTGAATTTCAATTACTTATCTCACACATTGACCGGGTGGGAAAGAATCAAATGGAATTTCAAATTGTGTTATATGGGAAGTAGGCGTGGTTGGAGTACGATTTGGCCCATTTTTGCACTGTCATATAGAAATGTCACAACTTAGGTTAAAATCGGTCGGTCGGGTGATGAAAGTAGGCGGTGCCACGCCCATCGTCCAATATTTATTCCGGCTCTAATGTACCAAGTTTCATTACGATATCTCAATGTTTTACTCAATTTACAGCTTGCGCAAACAGACAGATGGACAGGAGACCTCCGGATTTGAACTCGTATCTTCTTCCTGATCTTTTATATGCATACATATAACCCATTTATCTCGATTAGTTCTAGGTGATACCAAAAACCGGGAGGTGAACAAAACTATTATACTCATAAAAAGAAACTGGAGTTTCATAACAATAAAGTCCTTTCAGCTAAAGGACTGCTTTTAAGTTGAACTGTTGGTAATAAGTTAAAAGCTCTGAAGAAAGTAAAGAACAAATGCAACAGTTATACAAAATTTGAATAAGGCGTGTACATAACATAACGTGTACATGAAATGCGCATGCTCCTATAAGAAATCCTTCGAATAAACGGAAGGGTTTATGTCTTAGGTGCACATCCTTCCTAAGGCAGTCACCAACCAATGTTTATGGTATGTTCTAAATGTGAGTTTCGTAGACTTGGACGCACTGAAAATGGTTTCAGGATTTCTTAGAACTTAAATAAAGAAAACACTTGACAACCATGTACTCATCTGCAGTACCACAAAGTTTAGCATATTCAACAAAGCGAAATATGTATGTAAGTATTTAACTTAAGCTTATTTGACAAAAAAAAGTAATCGATTCATGTATTTGTTTATATTAACCCGTCTACTTGTTTTTGTTGTTGTTGTTTTTTATTTTTTTGATCTTGAACAGTATGAAGCCACTTTCTTTACATACATATGGTACATCCATATACAGTTGCGGTCAAAATAATAGTAGTGCGCACAATGTAGAAAATAAATAAAGATAATGGCGACTTTTTATTTGCCAAATATTTACATTGCTTTTTATTTCACTAAGTTATTCTATTTACATGTTATTCATAAAACAAAACTTAAGAAATTAGTTCATTTTAATATTACTAAAACTCAATTTCGAAAGGATATGCAGTGGTGGTCTTATAATTAGAAGCGACTTTGCTGCATATAGTTTCCTTATTGTATTTTAAAAATTTAGATTGCCACGTTAAAACTATAAATTAGAATCCACAAAGTAAAACATTTTATTTGAGTGTTACATAAAAGCAACAACAATATTAATTCTATATTTAAGAAAATGAGGTAAACACAAAGAACACCAAATTTAGTTTGGTTATAATAATTAGAAACGACAGTAACAACTTAAGAATATTTATAAAAAATTTAAAAAATTTATTAAATTGTTTAGTATTTTGTTGAATGCCCCTTATTTATACACTGATATGCTATTCCAATTTTGTTGAACCATTTGAAACAACTCGTCATTATTTCGCGGTTTTTTGTCCTTAAGATCTCTTTTCACAATTGCTCATATATTTTCAATTGGGTTGTGATCCGAACTTTGCGGAAGCCAATCCAAAACATCAATATTTTTATCCGAAAGCCAGCTTTTCACTGACCTTGAATTGTGTTTTGGGTCATTATCGTGCTGGAAAATGTAATAAACTACACACACAATTGGGCCAACACTACAAGAGAAAAGGCTACCCAAACCATAACAGATCCACAGATCCACGGCCACAGTGTTTTATTATTTTCACAGTGTACCTAGGGTTCAGCGCCATGTTGGGAGGATGTCGTACATACGATTTTCCGTCGGACTGGAATAAATTGAACTTAGATTCGTCACTTCAGAGAACTCTATTCCAGTCTTGGGGATTTTTCTTCAGCATTTCCTTTGCAAATCGCAACCGCTTGTTAAATTTTTTGTTTTGACACAAGCGGTTTTTTTGCGCGATGCACCCACGAGGTTCCGACTCCAGTAAACGCCTACTTATAGTCCAAGCTGAGATTTCTACATTACTTTCTTGTCCAACTTCAGCCTTTATTTCACGCGAAGTCATGAAAGAGTTGTTTTTGCTCGTCCTACAAATTATTCGGACTTCTGCGGGAGTGGTTTTCGAGGTCTAGTCTTCCTGGTAGGGGTTTCAAATTTCTCTGTTTTTTTATACAAATGAATAGCTCCAAATACCATTTTTTGGAGCAAGCAAAACTTTGTGCGATAGCTGGCATTGGCAATTTCTTCTTTTGATAACTAAGTTCAAAAAAATCCGAGAATCAAAAGAAAAAACTGCGCGTTTCTAATTACGCGGCCAGCCAAGAAACACAAACCGTGAAATAATTATAATTTTTTCAATAACCAATCAGCAAATAGTCACGTATTTATTTAACAATAACGTTCATAGCCTACACTACGAATAACGGGACTTATAATGTACAGTGCGCGTCTTAAAAAAGTATACAGTGATTTGTTTTTGTCTGGCATATCGTTTCTAATTATAAGGCCACCACTGTACATGCTACTATGAGTAAAAAATAGCAAGACTTTGTTCATAATAATAAAATTCTTAATTTATTCTCCAAAATCTATAGTTTGTCGTCTCCTTCAAAGTAATCCACCTTGCTCCCAACACAATTTTGCCACAGCTTTTTCTAATCCTCGAAACAGTTGTTAAAGTCAAGTTCCAGAATAGCCTTCAATGCGCGTAGCGATTCACGTTTAATGTATTTAATTGTCTGAAAACAGTTTCCCCGGAGCGGTCGTTTGAATTTGCTGAATAGCCAAAAGTCACACGGAACCAAATCAGGCGAATACGGTGGCTTGGGCACGATATTGGAAGAAAATATGACGAAAAACTCACTAACAATCATTGCAATATGCGACGTCATTGCGATGTCATTGTGCAAAAATCAACCACTCAAATAGTATTCCTTGTGGACAGTTTGGTCGGTCGGAAGGAACTCGGAAGGCTCCAAATCTCAATAATCGAATAAAACTCAACATAACCTTGATTTTTGACGTGGTTTTTTCGGCTTCGGCTCCCCTTTATAAATAATTTAAATTTTAAAGATTTTCAAAGCATTAACTTGCTCGTACATAGTATATGAGAAATTATTAAAACTTAGTAGCGTGCCCTTTGTTGGTAATAACTGCGGCACCTCGCAAATGCAATGAATTCGAATGGGATTTTCACATCGTTCATTGGGTATTGATTTCCATGGACGCTCAACAGTTTCCCAAAATTGATTATTACTAGTTGGATTAGCATCGGCATGTACATATGCATGCCACTCCATGATTCCTATTTTTCTGAAACCACTGCTGAGCTTACTTGCTTGTGTGCTTTAGGTCATTGTCTTGACCCAAAATAGCGGCATTTCTTCGCTGGCATAAGGCAAAAGTCTTTCCGTACAAGACCTTGAGAGATTGCTCCATTGACTTTGACAATAATCCTTAAGAAATCGTTGAATAAGAAAGCTTTTCATGAAGGAAGTTGGTCTTGTCGTTCAGTTTGTAAGACCCTTTTTCGAAAAATTAGCAACTTCTTGAGGACAAAAGAATAATCGAATGTTTTCCAACCCTGGGGCACTCAACAGATAATTGGACTTGAGAAAAACATGGATTTTACACATTTTCATTATTTGATCTTGTTTTTTATTTTTCCACGCGAATTGGAAATTGTAAACATTTGGACGGTATAGCGAATCTGAACGTCCAATTACATCTACAACAGAATTTCGAGGTATTAAAATTTCTCAGCCAAGTTATAGGTGAGCCAATGAAATATATTCAAAACCCACATTCTGTCTCCCTATCTTTTTTACCCTCCATATTGGTAAATTATTGTTGTTGATGTTAATACTGGTTCTAAGATAGACGAAGTTATGACTGTCAACAGTGACGTGGGTGCCAAGAGGGCGATGACAAGAGATTTCGTTTCGTCCCCGTTCGCTACCAGACCCAGTTTGCTTCGCTTCCTTATCCAGTCTGGAGAAAGCCGAACTAGCGTCGTGAATGTTGGGACCAATAATATCAATATCATCGGCGTACGTCAGCTGCTGCACACTCTTATAGAAGATTGTACCTTCTCTATTCAGCTTTGCAGCTCATTAATCAAATACGGCCGTATTAGTTTTGCGGGGAAACGGAGAAGTGTAGTGTAGCATAACTCTTGCGAACAGGTGCTACTTCGGCTTTAAATATATAAATACATAAATATTAACCACGTTAACAGGTATCAAAATATAATTATTGTCTTATTATAATTAAATTCACAAAATGATTCGAGGTTTTCTGCAAAACAACAAATAATAACGTAAAATAAAATGGCGAACGGTACCATACTTTCTTAACTTTAATTTAAAATTTCGGTAAATTTTCTTTGGCGTTGCGATATACTTCAAGAAAACGAATTTAGGAACGTAGCGACGATAACGAACACAACTTAGAAACGACAATTAAAACGACGACAACAACAACGGGAATAAGGCCGAATAACTAAAAACAACATTTAACTGTACAATTGGTCTAAGTCGAAATAGTTCTTGCATATGTATATTACTAAGGCTTTTAAGGAACGCATTCAAATAAAAAATACCAATGAAATTCCAATCTATCTTTCTAAGGTATTAATGCTATTTCTTTTACCACTAGTTACAGTGCAATTATTGTTTATCCTTATCCTGACTTTACTTAAGAAAACAATGTTGCATATCTTTAGGCGCGACATAGTTAAAAAACATTTAATCGGTAGGATTCCAATTTTTCTTAGGACAATCCCATTTCAACCATAAGTCCAACAAAACAATTAGAAAGAAATGTTTGTTTCCTTCGTTGACCTTCATTTTATTTCAGATTCTTTTATAGACACAGTACTAAAATATATTTTTATACAAAAATTTTTAAGTACAAAATCAATTAGTCTTCAAATTGGGCGCCAATTATTTCTCCGACTGCGCGAATAATTCCATCAAAGTAAAAACTAATTTATTTTGCAACTGTACTTACTCTAACGATTACTTTAACTTATATTATTAACCTAGTGTCATAGGTTTAATTATAATTTCGAATTACAATTCAATGTGGATTTCTTAGAAAAAGTAACGAGATTTTTATAAATGAGCCAATCTTATAGCAAATTCAACTCAGTTTCTAGTTACTTGCCTTATTTAGGCACAAGGGAAGCATACTAATGTTTTTTTAATAAAAAAACTGTAAAAACTGGCACACTTTTAACATATATAATTCTTATAATCTAACAATATGCTCTATTTCAAGATTTACAGATTATGAAAACATATACAATTTAATTAGATCTTACACTTTACAAAATCGTAAGTAAAATATGATATATTTCATTGGTGGCGACCTTACAGTCTAACTACGATTGTAGTTTGAAAGCAGAAGCAAGAAAGCAAGAAAATACAAGTATTTTGATTCTGAACTCAACTATACGTTTCGAATAGTGCCTAGAATGCAACAATTTTTGTATTGAAGTATAAAAACTTATGGACTGAATTTTTGCAACGTTCATCATTTCACTTTTTACTTAAAAAAGAACTGAGGAAATAATCCATCTTGAATATTAACCCAAAGTTAGACCGTAAGGACTTTGCCAAATTGAATTCACTTTGTATAATAATACTAACGATGCTAGAGCAATAAAATAGTTCAATTTGAAATCTAAAAAATAATTATACGTAGTTAAGTTAGCGATAACATTGTTTTGGAATTGTTACACGCCTCACTCATAGTATTCAAAATTTATTAGCAGTATTCAAAAAGAAATGTGCTTACATATCTACAAGTGTTATTCTGTTTTTTTATTTTGTTTGCTGGTGTGAGTGCTTCTGGTGGCGGTGAATAAATGGTGCACCTGTTGAAGGCTAGCTTAGCCTCTTCTAAAAGAGCGAGCGAGTGAGTAGGTAGGTAGGTAAAGGAATTTTTAAACATTGACCCGCCACCATGCACACCCACCAGTACCACAAAACAAATGTACACTCGCAAATGTTTTTGCGGAGCTAAGTATTTAATTGAAAACTGCTAATACCATAAAAAAGAAAATGTGAGCATTTTTGAAAAAGTGTAACACATGTAAGCAACTGAAAATAAACTAATAAAATTAACATTTATGAAATATTTTACCAATTGAATTATCTCTATCTAACCATTTCTTATATATGTATTATGGAAAACCACTTCTACATATGTTCAACGCAAGTTGCCGTTACTGCTAAAACCATTGGTGGCTCCAGTAGGCGTATTAGCTTTAGGATCTCCATTCAACTGTTTTTCCTCCGATGCTATCCCCTTGCCATTTGGTTTTGCATCCTTAGCGCGTCCATTTGGCAGACGTGCGGGGGTTGACGGCGATAAATATCCATTCAATTGCAATGGCTTCACAGCATTCACGAGTTTTTCGCACTCCTCGGCCGAGAGCTCTTCATCAGATGATGCATCGGAGAGCTGTCGTGGAGACAAACGGCAACCACGTGCCAAATAGTTACCCAGCCGCTTCTTCGAAGCTAATATTAGCCCCAGAAATGGTGGTGATGGCTTAAGCGGCCGTGACAAGTATTCGGGATGATATTGTGTGGCTACAAAATAAGGATGGTCACGCAACTCAATAACCTCCATGCGACGTTTTTCATCATCATAGCCTACAAAACGCATGCCATGTTCCTCCAACGTAGGAACATATTTTGGATTTACTTCATAGCGATGTCGGTGGCGTTCATCAATAGTTTTTGGATTGCCATAAAGCATTTTTATAATGCTTTTCTCATCCGAAAAAGTGGTCCTACGTTTACCTAAACGCATCGTGCCACCCATTTGACCAGTGTGATGTTCGGGCATATCAATTACAAGTGGGTTGCCGACCTTGGGATCGATTTCCGTAGTGTTTGCGTCCTTTAGGCCCAGCACATTTCGCGCAAACTCAATAACAGCCGCTTGCAGACCTAAACAAATGCCCAGCATGGGCTTCTGTTTTTCGCGACACCAATTGCATGCAACTATTTTGCCTTCCATGCCTCGTGAACCAAATCCACCTGGCACAACTACGCCATCGCTATCGCAAAGCTGCATCCAAGCCTCATGATATTTAGTAGGGTCTTTGTCACGTGTACCGGTCTCCAGGTGGCAAGCTTCAATGAACCTCAAGTTTAGCTTAAAACCTGCAGCAAGTGAGGCATGTTGGAGCGCCTTCACCACGGATGCATACGAATCTTCTAAACGCGTATATTTACCCACAATGGCAATATTCACTTCCTCGCGGAGAGTCTCAGAGCGGCGTGCAAGGTCCTTCCATTGCTGCAGGCATCTGTAATTCCAAAAAATAGTCGACTTAATATCTGTTGTTTAAATAAGTGAAACATCTTAAATAATTATGAGGCACGATTTTAAAATATTCTTATATACCAACTAAATGGTTAGTAACTCAACATTGGAAATTCGTAGTCACTGTAGCCGCGACATTAATCTACATTTAATATCTAATATAGTACTCATTTACTTACTTCTCACGCTTTACTGACTCAATTTTCAGCTGCAGGCGGTCATTGAGGAACTCTATAACTCCGTTCTGTTCCATTAATAATGGTACATGATATATGGAGCTAAGATCATGAATGCATATGACCTGATCTGGCGCTACATGACAAAAGTTACTAATTTTTTCCTTCACTTCGAGACCGATTGGTTTCTCCGACCGGCAAACTATTAAATCAGGGCTCAAACCAAAACCACGCAACTCACGTACAGAACTTTGTGTTGGTTTTGTTTTCGGTTCACCAGTGGAACGTGGTGAGGGTACAAGTGAGACATGCGCTACACAGAAATTTTCACGTTTTACGCGAAATTGAAATTGACGAAAAGCTTCCACGAAAGGCATACCCTCAATGTCACCGATTGTGCCACCCAATTCTATAATACACACTTGCGGCTGTGAGTCGCCTTGCACTGGACGTTGAGACACGCGTTCTACCCACTCTTGGATGGCGTCGGTAATATGTGGAACAACTAGAAATGCAATTTAACAATTATTAAATTTATGAATGAATACCTTGTATAAAAACTGTGAATAATTACCTTGTACAGTTTTGCCCAAATATTCGCCAGTACGTTCTTTCTCAATAACTTTCTGATAAATCTTACCAGTTGTTATATTGTTGTCGCGATGCAAAGTTATATCCAAAAATCGCTCATAATTGCCCAAATCCAAGTCGACCTCACCGCCATCATCCAGGACATATACTTCACCTGGGAGGAATAAAAAATATTAATTTTAAAAAGTCATTAGAGTGCATTTGAGGTTTAGATAAATACTAGTTATATGTACATATATACGAGTATAGAATCCATATCGGCAGCATCGTAAAATACTTATTCCTCCACCAAAACTCTCTTCCGTTTTAAAACACAAAAAATTATATGATAATATGCAATAAACCAAATGCATATGATTGCTGAAAATAGTATATGTATGTATTTTAGTCAGCACTTACCTCACCAAAAGACCTTGAACTACTGTTCGACATTCAACGTGTAAAAATATTTAATAACCCACATTTCTTAGCACAAATTCATGTTTTATTTCTGGCTTAAGCAAATAACGTTCGAAAACGTTAAAACTAGATTTTTAGATCGAGTTCCCCATAGTGGGGATGCCACTCATTGTAGCCTTATCTGTGTTTGTATGTATGTAGGTACACTTACAACTAAGTAATACATCCAAGTATTCATATATGTATATATACAGTCTTATATAGTGAGCTTTAAAGTTACAAAACTAAAAAGAAAGAAGTCGTCTTCACAATTTTCAATTAAATGAGCAACTAATTCTGTTATGACTATAAACAACAACGCTACGATTTATTTGGTTTCTTCCAAATCCTCTTTGTAGAGTTCCTTGAATATTAATTTTTGAATTTTGGTGCGAATGCGCAGCTTTTGCGCCGCTGTCAGCTGCTTCATATATGGATGCAAACTCAGCAGGTAATGATAATCGTCATCCTCCGGCACAATCGGCGCAGTATTGTCCATCGTTGACGAACCATTAAAATTGCTATCCTCCGACAAACGCGGACGTTTCAACTTTAGCGCCGGTATTAAACCATTCGCATATGAGTGCTTGGTGAAATTCAAGTGTTCGTGGCTGCCATGTAAACAACTGCTGCTGCCATTTAAAGAGAACTCATCGCGCTCATTATTTAGTGCTGCGGCCACAGCTGTGGTAAGTGCGGATGCGGCGGCTGTAGTTGTAGGGGGTGGATGGTGTGCTTTATTGTACAGTGGTGGCGGTGAAACAGAGCGTTTTTTGTGTTGCTGTGTCGCGGCTGCCATCGAATTGGTCGCCACACTTGCTGCGCTGACTATACTGGAGTTGGGTGTTGAGGGTGGTGTAATGGAGGTGGTTGTTTGTGCAATGGTGGTAATTATGTTGCCCATGCAAGCGCTCAGCAAAGAGGGTGAGCTGCCGTTACTAGTCAACAAGGTGTTGTTGCAATTCTTATTCACACTATTATTATTATTGTTTGCTTCCATGGATTTCTTGGACAAATCTTGTGCTTCCTTCTCGTCATCACCATCTAAAAGGTGTGCAGCTCGTAGTAGTACACCAGCGTTTTTTAGAATTGAGCGGGCATCTTCGGTTTTTATGGAAGACACTGTTTGTGTATGAGCAGCTGGTGGCGTTGGTATTGCCACGTCATCATCATCCTCATCAACATCGTCCTCATCGAACTCTTCATCGCTGTCCTGCATGCGTCGTATGAGCCCATTGGTGAGGTCAGGTTCAACCACAGTCTTCTCGCAATCTTGACTTTGTTGCGTAAAGTAGTAAGACTGATCCGGCTCACTTTTGGGCATGCGATGACGCATATGATCAGCTGTAAAAGCGAATTACTTTTGAGTGTGCACTAAAAATGAGTTAAAGGCGAAAACAGAGAAGCAGCAATAAACAGTAGGCTTGTGTGGATACAAGTGCGGTTCACAACCAAAAGTTTTGTATTAAAAGAAATTTTAAAATAAATGAGAAAATTCCACATTTTACTGTTCAACTGCTTAACATTATCCTCTGTTGTTATCACAAAACAAGTCAATTCAATCAATTTGAAATTATTTTAAAAACTCACTCAAAAACAGCAAAGCATAATAGTGTAGCCATTTCGATTCAAATGTCGCGGGTTCCACTAGGAAATCACCTTGTTCCGAGCGTGGAATGCGTTTATATTCTACACGAAAATTATCACGCAGACCCTTCCATTTAGCCTTGAGCACCACTTCTACAGCAGCGAGCCGGTGATTGCAGAAGCCACACAAGATGTGAAAGAACGCACAACGTGAAACAAACAAAATACAAGCAAATCAGCGACGAAAGAAACTAAGTCAAAAGTCAAAAAACCAAAACAAGCGTAGAAAATGTGCTTATTCGGCAAATAGTAACCAAGTACTCACTGGGCAATTTATGTGCGCTAGACAGCTCATCCCACATTTGTTCTAGAAATGCTTTGTTGCAATGGAAATTACGATTCCAAATGGCTGGCCGTTCTTGAACGTCGCGTATAAATTGTTCAACGTTCAGGACGATTGTAGACTTCTTTGGTGCCATGAGTAAAAAGCCGTTTTGTGACGCCAGTTTTAAACGTTGATTCGTTTCGCACTTCGTTACCCTACAATCCAAGTAAATCGAAAGTTAAGCTTTATACTAACAAGTAAGCTGAGACGCGCGCGTCGATTCGTTTATTACTGCTGACTGATTGAAACGTTCATTTCCGACTGATTGCTGAGCGCCTAACTGCCTCTCTGAACGGCCAGTTAGCTAGCAGGCTGGATGGTACAACGGCACATAGGATCGATGGAGTGGGGTAGAACAATGTGCATGAGTGAACAGTGAACAGTGAGCGTGTGAGCGCAGCGACGTCAATGATGTACAACAACCACGAAGGCTACGACTGCTGCCTGCTAACTACATCCCGGCCGCAAGCACTGCGTTCAAATTGAAAGCAAAATGTCGGCAGCGATTTTTCAAAAACAAAATCAAGTGGGAAAATAATAAAATAAAACAAAACCTTACCAACCTGCGAATAGCGCAACGCATGAAAGAAGGACCGTATACAAGCAAGACAAAGTAGCAGTAAACGCTGCCGACGACCAGACAGGCACACACAAGCCGACAATAAAAAGGCGAAATGCTGATGAAAGCGGCAGGGGAGCCAAAGCCGCTTAGGTCGCTGAATCGCTAACTGTCTGCCGGTTGGACAGACGTGCACCGCCAAACGGAGGTTTTGCCAAGCAAAGCGAATTATATCGGCTGGCCACACAGTCCTACAGCCAGACGGTTAGCGAGCGAAGGCAACACTTAGCTGTAGATTGGTGTATGGCAAATAGCACGATAGTGCGAACGACAAGCGTACACACATAATGACACCCTTCTTGAACGTTTCCCTACACAAATACGTACATACATACGTAAGCGCTGTATGTGTGCATGTTGACACACAACGAAAAATTGGAGTACCAGCCGCCGGCTCGCGAAGAACAAAAAAGAAACGGTGAATCGGACGTCGGAACTGAGGACGGCGATAATGATGATGGCGTTTGCTGCGCGCAGAGCGCTAAGTAAGCAAAGTGACTGCGACGACGATAACGACGCCAAAGTTGCGCGCCAAAGAACAGATGCAGCTGGCGAATAATTTGACACGTTCATCGCGATGTAGGCGACGACAGCGAATGTGTTGAATAAGGAGGCGAAGGCGAGATGAAGGAAGCCACAACAAAAGCGCACGACACGCTTCAATGCAGAGAATCGACAAGGCCTAAAACGAACATGTGAATGGCGGCTTGATGGGGAGTAAGTAAGGGGAATTTGAATAGGACAACGATTGACTGTTGGGTGGACCACTTTTGCAAAAGTATACATACGCACATACATACATTTATATATAGATATGTACATACATATACATATACTTACTATATGCTCTTATTCATCCATACTAACATAAACAATCTGAAAATCGCCAAACAACTTAAAGCGCTTAGGTAAATTGGCACAAGATACTCGCCAAATTAAACACAAATTTATTTAAAAAACAAACAATACCTCGTTGAATATGTCGCTTGCAGATCAGCGCATGCAGATGTAGCTCAGATCAGCGCGCCAGAGTTTATAATTTACATGAGGGCTACTGGAAGGTATCCTATTACAAAATAAGAGGTGCGTTGTAAATCATTGATATTTGGTATATGGGGGATGGAAAAACAAGGTATGAACATTGATTTTTTTCAATCCACCCAAAATATTTGTTACATTGCATCATGTCCCAGTAGTGTCGCAGTCGCTGAGAAAATTGCGCATCACAAATAAAGTTCATGCACATACATATGTATGTACTATATATTTTCCTTCATGTTTAAAGATGTGGCGCTTGTATTTTTGATGAATAGAATAATAGAATAATTTTAACTGAGGTAATGCACCGCGACCTAGGGTCTATTGTGCCCTCTCCTATATCACATGACCTCCCAGAGCCCCAGCAGTCTGAACAGTTCCAGTAGTTTGCCGGGCTCTAGTGAGGTGATGTGATCCCTGCTGATATAAACGGAATCCAGGGCCTTAAGCCTTTTTCCACAGATTGCTGTGCAATCTAGGATTAGGTGTGATGGTGTTTCCTGTTCCAGGTCGCAGAACCTGCAGTTAGCACAGGAGGCCATGCCCATGTTTGACAGGTGCTTCCTGAGCTTACAGTGTCCTGTGTAAATTGCGACGAGGAGACGGAATTTCTCACGAGGAGGTTAATTAGTTCTTTAAACCTGGAGAGATTATACCCTCCTAGAACCAGCTTGGCGTGGCGCATACTTGCTGCCTGCCGCCAGTGCCGCTCTCTTTCCTCTCTCTCCTCCGTGCGGAGCAGCTCCTTAAGAGAGTGGGGTCCTGCCGCTATGTACGGCTCTGGCCCCAACATCTTGGTCGCTGCCGCCGTGCATGCCAGTTCGTCGGCCTTCTCATTTCCTTCTACTCCCTTGTGCCCTGGTACCCAAATTAGGTGCACCCGGTTGCACAAGGACAGGCGTTTTAGCCTTTCTATACATTCCTCTACTAAAAGCGATTTGGTCTCGTAAGATAAGATCGCCTTTAGTGCCGCTTGACTATCGCTGAAAATAGCTATGCGCTGGTTGCGATAGTTGCGGCTGAGGTTGACTTCAGCGCACTGACTAATGGCAAAAACTTCAGCCTGGAAGATACTTGGGCAGCAGCCTATAGGTATGGACAGCTTAGTACGCGGTCCCGCAATACCTGCCCCAATGCCTTTCGGTGTTTTTGAGCCATCAGTATACCACTGAATGGTACTGTCTTTCAGCAGCCTTTTCAGGGTGGAGTCATTCCACTCCAACTTGCTGCCTAGAGTTACTTTGAAATTCTTCTGGAGGTTAATTTTCTTCGTTGTGCCGTCCCTTGGGAGGAGGGCCAGCGGCGTGCTTTCCGCTAGGGCGTCCATCTGTCTAGAGGAAATTATCTTCCCTCTTCCACAGCCTTCTGCTGACATTAGCAGCATGGTGTGCTTTGCTGCTAGCTTGATCACCTGATGCAGCGGTGTGAGCTCTAGTATGACTTCCAGTGCCACCGTGGGGCATGTGCGCATTGCTCCCGAAGCACAGACACATGCAAGTCTTTGCAGCTTTAACAGTCTCCGAATCATGGCATACAGCCATCTAATGATGCTTGGCTTGCATTCCCATGATCTGCCGGCCAGGCGTCTATAAATCATTAGCGCTCTAGTTGCTTTGGACAGCGTTAAGTCCAAATGCCTGCTCCATCTTAACAATGAGTCTAAGGTGAGGCCAAGGAATTTGACCTCCTTAGACATTTCCACCTCCGTGCCTCCAATTGTTAGGGGTCTCAGGCCCGGAAGAGATCTCCGCTTAGTGAATGGGATCACGGTGGTTTTTGCTGGGTTGATATTTAGCTCTATTTTTGATGAAACGCAAGAAATTATTTATAATTAAACTTTTTGATTTTAATTATAAAATTCTTTATCTTTATACATATAAGCTTACAAAAATAAAACATCTTACTGTGAAAGTAAACTTTGCATAAAAGTGTTCTGCAAGGTCAAATAATAAAGCGCATCAAATTGCATTGTTGTTTGGCGTTGCATACCGACTTTAATAATACTGTAGTCATATCGCATAGATACCTTGGAGTAGTATGTTTCGGAAGTCAGCCATACTTAGAGCTTGAATATAAAACATATGTATGCTTGGCAGTATCTAAATTCGTACGAAAATTAGTAGTATTACTTTTACTTTCGATTTCTAGACAATGTGCCAGCGGACGCCAAGAATAGCGTCTGGACGAACGCGGTAGTCAACCTTAGCGAATATTACGCACTTCTGAGCGTAGAACTGTACTAGGTAAATATGTAAGTTTATATAGTGCACATATGCACATGAAAGCACTTAAGATGTGTAGGAAAGGTACCGACCATATCACCTTCCATTACCTTAACATACAAGTGCGCATATACATACATACATACTATACACATGTATGTATGTGCATATGCCGTTAGACGACCATATTCAATGGGACTGGAGAAGTCAGGAGGGTGCCGAATAAAAAAGCAATACCAATCCCCATTCTTCAAAGATATGCACATATGTGTGTATGTATGTACATCTATACATACATATGTCCACAAGCAACCCATGTATGTATGTATGTACATACATACATAAAGAATGCATATACCGACACCCGCAGCTGTACAATTTACTCGCTCGCTGGAGACAAGCAATGCCGCCAACAACGCACACATCATCGTTGCCAAACATACTGCTGCCGGTGGTACTAAAAGCAATATCAGCACCGTAACTACCACAAACGCACCAGCCTCCACTGTCCCCCGAAAACACAGAAAACAACATCAAGGCTAGCGAAGCGTCAAAGCCAATGCAGCATAGTGAATGTGAATGGTCTCCCGTTATTGGCGACGAAGGCTTCAAACAGCAGTAATTGCAGCTGTCGCGTTCCTGCGCCCCAACAACTCAGATACCATTCAAGTTAGCTAGTCGATCGAAGCGCCGCATGTGTCTGCGCTCAGGCCTCCATCCATTGCTTCATCCGTCTACAGATACAAGTATGTGTGTATGAATATACACAGTCCTATCCGAAGCTAGCGTTATGCGTTGCACGCGCTTTTTGACCGTTGTTGCTTTTGTTATGCTGTCGTTATTGCTTTTGTTGGGATCCGTGTATACCGTTGATGGGTTTTGCTGTCGTTAGTCGTTGCTGAGTTTATGTGCCGTTTCTGACTGTTTGCTGCTGACTCAGTTACCACTATTTGGCGCTCCTTTGCTACTGTCACTTTTGTTACTTACATGATGTTGTACGTAACATCGCTGCCGCTGTTGCTCTTCGCCGTGGTGGTGAAGTATCTTTGTCGTATTCCACACTCCATGCGCGATTCGCAAATTTTCCATGCCCTTTTGCAATATTTTCTACCCCACCTCACGTCGCGACCCTGAAAACGACCGGCACCACAACCGCCGACACCACCATCAACACACTTCCGTCTACCGCACTACACTTTGCTTTCCTTCAATTTCCTTTGCTTTTTCGGTTTGTCCACGCAAAGTCGCGGCGTCAGTTTGGCACTTTGTTTGGTAGCTTTGCGGATGATGAAGGCGGCGTTGATGGCGTGTATTGTCGCTGGCGCTGGCGGCTGTACGTGCCGTGAACAAAAGTTCACTTCGACTGCCAGATTGCCGTTGTCGTTAATATTATGTTATTATTGTTGTTGTCGTTGTTGTTCTCGTCGTCGCCATCACCTTCGTCTTTGTCGCTGCCGATGTCGTTTTTATTGTTATTGTTTATTTTTTGTGACTTTTATTTCTCGCGCTATAGCGACGGCAGGAAATACCTCGCCGCTTTCACACTCGTTCGCATCCAAACACAACAACAGCAACAACGGCGCACACGCTGTCGCTTCGCCTTTATGGCGGCTCAACAAGCAAATGGATATGTGCAAAAGCACTAGCGCGCAAAACTCAAAAGCGAAAATAAGCAGAAAACGCAGAGCATAGAAAAAGTTGAAAAAAAATTAAAGCAGAAATGCCGCAGTCTGGCACCAGAGGCGCATACTGAAATCAAACCAAAGTAAATTACTCCCGGCATGACGCAGCCACACAGTGAAGTATCAAAGGTACATGCATACACAACACACGCATTTCTCGAAGACTTGCTGTGTACCATATGTATAGCTGTGAAGTTGTGTAGAAAAGTGTGGGAGCTTGCGATAAGACTGAGCAAACTGAAAGGAAACCAGAAGGTAGCGACGCACAGGTAATTCGCGGCCAAGCAAGTACACGATGGCAAGCGTTCATTTGGGCATTCACAGAGGAATGTGCTACAAAAACAACCAGAACGGCGTCGTCATCGGCTGTGACCAAATGCCCAGCAAGTAATAGGTATTGCGTCGCAATGTCGACAAAAAGCTAAGCAAGTTCTTTCCACCCAACATTTCATCAACTGAAGAGCATAAACAAATTAAAATAAAATAAAAGAACAACACTAACACCGCAGCGCATATCGACGCACACAACAACGTCAAAGGAAGCGCAATAAAATTTTACAAACTTGCAACAGTTGCAAATTAGAGCGCTGTGCCATCTTAAGTAAAAATAAAAGAATAAACATGTTCGAAAAAATATCCAAAGACGATTGAACGGATATTAGAAGATGATGCACTTACAAACATTCGCTCCAAAACTATTGTATATAGTTATGTACACATATAATTTTCATTTATTAAGCATAACTCCACAGTACCGTGAGGGTCATTCAAAATTTGCTCAATCCGCAATAAAGTACAACGTATTTATCGAGAGCTTAATTGAAAATGAAAATTGAAATTCAAATTCTTTACTTTTTGTAAGATACTTAATTTGTAGAACTTAAGGCTTTAAATTTGATATTCAACCTAAAATTTGTTAGGAGAAAATCCCTTTTTTGAAAACTTTATTACGCGAGGGCTCGGCTACTGGTTGGAGATTTCGAAGGACCGGAATCACTCAACTTATCATACATTCAGTTTTATAGACGTTCTTAGTACTTGAGAAAAAGTAATCCACCAATAAAAAAATAGGAGAAATTGAGAAAGTAACAAGGATTTTTGATGGTATCTAATAAGACGCCCTAACGGAGAGTATAATTAGATTACAAGTGCTGAACAATGTCACCGACCTCTTATATTTTATTTACACATGCATACATACACATGTATGTATGTATATATAAGATTCTACTGCTTTATCTAAGCCTGTTGTAGCACTTTCTGTGAATATTAACTATCTCCATTAAATCGAAAATTATTAGGTCCGTAAACTTATTTTAGAGAATTGTTTGTGTTCCGACGATTGTAGGTTCTATTAATCAGAACGAACCCAGGTTTTCATTCGGTAGCTTTCTATAAAAATATTTGTGAAATGCTTTTCTTTTCTTTTTTTCACAACCACTAGGCCTCTACTGGGCTGTTAAAGGTCCATCTAATTATGATGGATCGTAATGGATTTCTTGATCTAGGTTATCTCTTAGCATTAGGAGGCTTTGTTATCCTTAAAATTTTGAAATATCAAGTCAACCGAACCAATGTACATAAATCCATATGTATGTAAGTATGTGCGTACGAATAATAAGCGCGAAAATTAAAACAAACTGTAAAGTAATCATAGCAACAATATTGTGGCAAGTGCATACGAACTGAAGAGCTCAGGGGGAGGTGCAGTTAAACAAACGTAGTAATCAACGGCGCCGCCACGTACCGTGCAAAAGGGGGACAACGAACAATAGGCAGGAAAGATACATGCATATATTTAAATATACATATATACATGCGGTTCCAGCATATAGTGTATACATATGTACATATATACTGCCGTGGTATGATATATGGTGAAATGAAGTCAGGCTAGCGAGCAGACAGGGAGGTGGCCGCTGCGCGTGCACGCGTTGGTGGCGGTTATGCAGGCGTCGCATGAAATATAAAATCAATAAAACACACGCGCGCAGCACACAAAAGCAAAAGGACCCGTCAGTGCCACGAGCTACTGGCAAAAGTAGTAGCCCTTGCTACAACACCACTACGTGCTGATTACGATGATAAAAGTGTCGGCGACGGGTGACAGCATGACTTTGGAACAGGTGATGGTGCGCGAACCGTGGGTGTGTATGGTGGGGACGCGCAACGCCTCAATCAAGTCAGCTAACTAACGAATCAGTACGCAAGCAAATAACTGGCTAACAACCAATGAATATATTCCTATGAGTTCCAGTTGGACTCGGAACGATGTAGCAACGTTAACGATGGTGACACGCTCACACGCGCAAACACACACAGAACACAAAATAGACTTGAATTGCGCGTCCACGTTCGCGTTATCACGTGTTAAAATATACACACTTCCACTGCTGATTGCAGTCGGCTCACAACTGAATTGAAAATTCAGCTGAGCAGAGTCACACACCAGCCAGCCAGCCAGCAAGGCAACCAACACATTCGACCATGCGGCTGCAGGCAGAAAGTCAGCGAGGCAGTTGGGCAGGCGTTGAATTAGCAGCAAACAGCAAGCAGTAGCGTGTGGAAGCACATTTGTGAAACGCAAACGCTTTTGCCTCCTCCTTGCACGCCAGCAACAAACGCTACCAACGTCAGCTCCAGCCAGACAGTCAACAGCCGCCATAAGGCTACGTCGCCACCAGAACCAAACCTTGCGCCCGCCTGACGATGACGACAATGATGATGATGATGACGATGCAGACGGGAGAGGTGAAGCCCGCGGCGCGACATGTTGAGAAGGGTAGACGCGAATGGCGTGTATTTGCGCGCTTTGAACGCTAGGCTTGTGCGGCTAGTGAGCATACAATTTGGGCTTTTCAAGTGGAGCGCATACCACTCATATACATATACATACATACATATGTACATCGACAACGGTGCCAACAACAATGACGAGCATAACAAAACAACAAAACCGCAGCACACGGCTCACCGCGGATTGCACACAGCAACACAGTACCAGCCGCAACGGTGCGGCGTTTGTTGTTATTTTTGTTTTAGTTACTGCCATTACACTGCTGCTGCTGCTGCTACTGCTCACAACGCCACGATAATGATGACGCTAACGCAATGAGGATGGATGGCTGTTGACTGGCTGTTTGGTTCCACGGAATAGAGCGCGGGGTGATTGCCGAGACAAAAGTTGACGCAGCACAACAACAGCAACTAGTCAAAGAGGGGACGCTGCTGACTGACTGGCACAGCGCGCGACTGTTCGCCAGACCAAACAAGGCCGAGCCGTGAGGGGTAGAACTCGGCCACCGTGTGCGCGCACACTGAAATTCGCCAAGCGCAAATTTCAAAAGCGAATGAAATGGAAGCAAAACAAAGTGAAAACAAGCAACCGCTAGCAATGGAGGCTCAGCATAAAAAATTGAAAAAAAAAACAAGCAGTTGGCGCGACGACACAGCACGCTCCGGCTCGATGGCTGGCTAGCTGGTTGCATGGCTCGTCGGTTGGTTGGCTGACAAAATCATTCCAAATGACGGTTGGCAGGCTGGCACTGGCGAGCGAAAAATAAACTCAACAAAGCAAAAAAAGAAATGAGTGCCGCAGCAGCGCACTACCGCAACGCAATAGCAGACAAAAACAAAAACTAAAAGCTCCCAATGGAAACGGAAAAAATCAGCAAAGTGAGCGGACAGGCAGTAAAAAATGCTAGAGCAAGTGTGTGCGTCTTTGAGTGGCGCTGTGGCAGGGTAGGTGCGCACCAATGTGGCGAAAAAGTGAAGCAAAAAGAGTAAAGGTAAAAACACAAATGCAATGAAGTGACAAAAAAAAGTCAAAGACAAAGAAAAACGCGGGAGACAGCAAAATTAAAACGCTTTGGCGACTGTTGGGCAGCTAACTGCCGGTGTTGGCAATCACCAACAAGCGCAGTAGTGGCGTTTTTCGTGACGTTATCGACATACACACCCATTCGAACAGCAGAGAATTTATGTGCGATCCAACGAAACGAACAAGAAGAAGCACGCAAAAGGAAATTACTACGACGTCGCCGCCAATAGCGAGAGGTGATGGCGACGAATCAACGCGAAAATTGCCCAGCAAGCCGACTGTCCATTAGGCAAATAAGAAATAAAAGTAAAAAGAGCAACGCAACGACCTAACTGAATGGTTGACTGCCTAGCTGGCTCGCTGGCTTGGTGGCCTGCCGACTGGTTCATTGGCAGCGCAAGCAAGCGACGACTTCAATGGCACATTATTCTTATTTGCCAATAAGCGGCTGAATGTAAATAAGAATGGCGGTGTATGCACATCTATGTGCGAATGTCTGTATGCATATGTGTACAAATGCCATATATTTAATGACTGGCTGACTGGCACGCAAGCAGGAGAGCAGTGGCGGCTGCTTGAGCAGCGTTCGCAATGGTGGCGGCGTTGATGATGACAATGACGATGGTAAATAACGCTTGGCAACGGGCAACGCGCAACAGCAGAAACACCAACAACAATAAGCGAATGAACAATAACCAGCATTAAAACTGCTGTGGCAGCGACGGCTGGCCAAGCTTGTTGGCAAAGCCAAGCCATCTCAAAGCAACAGAGCGGCAACGCGGCACGTATTTTCGCCAGCGCAAGCAGTCAGGCGAAGGAAGTTCGAGTGTGCAATGTGCATACGCGAGGGGGTTTGGATGACGTATGAAAGAGTAGCAGGCAAAAGCGTTGTGAAAAAGGAAAACAGAAACGCGAAAAGCTTTTCGCAGACAAAAACGGAGAAGGGGAACAACACATGACCGCATGGGCACATGACGAACAGGCAGACGGATAAGCAGAATGTGGGGAACGGCTGCCGCAGTCACGGCGTGCAAATTACGGTTGACGACGGCACACCAATAATCACAGCAACACAAATGGCCTCGTTGTCCCGAGCAGGGTGATCTAAGCTAAGGCTGCGTAGGCCGAGGGAAACAAGGGTTGAGACGCAATCACCGAAGCCTAACCGCACAGAAATGTTGCTCCTGACTATGGCGGCTATAGCTGAGACTGGTGGTGGCTAGTATCGTTCTGGCCGCAACGTTGCCAAATGAATGTCAGTAAAAATGCGTTGAGTTTTGCTGTTGAGCAGAAAAACGGGGCGCATAAAATCGCAAAACGCAATTTAGTTTCTTTCTATTTTTGTATTTTTTATGGTTATTATGTTTTTTTTCGACTTAAACATTCCCTTTTTGCACACATACATACATAAGTATGTTACAGCTAGCATTCTCGCACAATACAAACGACAGCAGCCAGACGCGCTACTGATAAACCTGTGGGGGGGTATAGCGAAAGCGTATTACACACGACCATGGCATATGAATGTATGTAAGTATGTATGCATTGAAATGCACACACGCAATATTAAAATAGCGCTCGCAGCAGAAGCCAACCAGCCATTAAGAGCGAAACGAAGCAAAAATGCTATAGTTGTGGGGCATGATGAAGTAGAATGGAGTGACCGGTCAGCCTGTCACTGGATGAAAGTAGGATCCGATGGGTGTTGTTTTTATTGTAATCGCACATTGTATATTACTGACTAGCAACGTGATGATGGTGATGGTGATAACGATGATGAAGTAGCAGCACACAACCGCCTGACGAACGGCAAAATGAATCGTGAAGCCAGACACTGTTTCAACGCGGCATATGACGAACTAATGCACATACATACATATATACACACATATACATACACATAACACATGCCAATATATTGCAGCTTATATGCCCATAAAATTAATAGCTCTCCGAGGAGCGTGCACATGGGTCAGTGCAAGGTAGAGGGCGATTTGACTAGTGTCGGCTTTTCGGCAAACCGACTGCAGATACGAGCCGTTATATTCGGTCAACGCGTAACACTCGCGCAAAACGCCAACGGTTGCGGTTGGGCAGATGGGAAACTCAACTACGTGTATTGGGACGTTGTTGCGAATGCAAATGATATTGCGAACGGAAGTAGGCGAGTTGAAGAGTGTGTTGTTTTCCACCATAATGAAGTATGACAGATTTGCACACTTGAGTAAATACAATCAGAGTCAAAAGAAAGTGTACAACACTTGTTTATTCCATTACTTGCTTAAGTTTTTACTTAGTTATATAATGAAACAATTTGTATTTGTATTATAGTATTTAATACTCTTCAACAACGGGACAATGATCCTAAACACACTCCGAAAATTATTAAAGAATGGATGCTTTATCACATATCCATGCAATTGGATCACCTCATATTCACCGGACCTCAATCCCATTGCGTATTTATTGGATCACGACCAAACTAGAAAAAGAACGATCAGCAGGAAGACATGCTCAAAGATGTTATTGGAGAAGAATGGCAAAAAATTTTACCGGAAGTAAAAGGAAATCTCAATTCAATGCCGCGTTGTTACAAGTTCTAATTAGCACACAAGTACTAAAATATTTATGTTTACATCACTTCGAGTTTACAACTTCTTACTTTAGCTCTACTAAGCAACACTCTAACTCGAATTGTGTTTGGGTCACTCGTAACACTCTGGCAACTACGACTTTCACTGTCTGGTTGATTCTAACACTTTATCGTCTTTTCTGTTTCGTTTTGGCATTCGTGTTCGTCACACTGCCCTCAACCTAAAGCTGCACTCAGTCAAAAACGCAAAATCGTGGGTCGTGTCAGCTGGCACGACCTATCTTATGGGCGCGCAATGTAACTGCACAGTGAAAAACGCTACTCCCTTCTCTCTTTGACGTGGTATGACGTGAGAATCCACGACATTTGGATTTTGCCGCCGGTAACGTGGCAGCTGATTGCTCTCTCACAACGCAGGGTTGCCAATATCGATATACTGCAGTATTTATCAACTTTTATAATTCAATCTGTTCAATATGTTTGAAATTTTCTTAAAATAACTCAAAATCAGTGTCGAATGCTATTATTTATAAGTATATAAACTATTTTTAATAGTTTGTTTTCAGTTTTGATATTTTATATTGTAAAAAATTGTAATTGAAAACATAGATGTGTACAAAACTACATATGCGTATTGAGCAATGGCAACGTTGTTCAAATAAAAACAAAGATGGCTGATTTCTGGGTTTTTCCTACGTTCTCCACTGTGCACACATTTTTTCGATAAGGAAGGAAAAGGAAGGAAGGGAGTAGCGTTTTTGACTGGGTGCAGCATAACAGCAGAAACAGCGAACGACGCAAAACTGCAGCCTGAATCAGCTGATACGACCTATTTTATGATGATGGCGCAATGTACAGATGCGTGCAACTAATTAACAACGCCAGAGAAAAAAATCCAAATCGGTTGATATTTGCATTTTCAAAAAAAAAAATTTTAACTATATGTCTTAAAGATGAACTGTGCATATTTTGTTATTGTAAATTAGCATTTTTTTGTTATAAAAGAGCTTTTATTAAATAAAGGCATTTTAAGACTTCAAAATCAAAACTAGGCAGTGTAACTAATTAACAATGCTTTCTTTTTTGTAAAATTTATTTTATTTCGGGTTTAAATTTAATATTTGGTTGCAAACCCATTACTGTCAATCACGTCTTGAAATCTAAGGGGCATTGACTCCACTAACTTTGGCAAGACGTCTTTGGAATATTATTCCATTATGGTACCATGTTTTCCTGAAACCATTAGCAACCTCGCGCAGTATGTTTCAAGTCGTTATCTTGCTGGTAAATTTACGTTACGGACATATTGTCATCATGGTATGGTATGGTATGTCCTTGATTGAAACATATTTGATTTGGTCCATGAACCAAATAAACAACACCTCACCACGAAATGCCACCCCAAGTCATTATACAGCCGCCATCATGTTTTACAGTTAGCCTAGTGTATTTGTGGTCCAACTCTTTGCATCGAGGCCTGCGGGCACAAGTTTTTCCAACTGATGAAATCCTATTTATCTTGCTTTCATCGAAAAATAATACTCCTTTGCTGTCCAATGGCGGTATTTCTTTCTTCCTTGAAACTCTTTAAAAGAGTTCTGCCTCGCGGAATCATCTATTTATGGTTTTCACAGGTAGAGCTTTCTCCAAAAAACCGCAACTCGAATTTGATTGGCCATGTTGTGGGGTTCCTTTTTTAACCCGCGGACAATTAACTCGCCCTTCCAAAGAGTAGATTTCCGACCTCTATTCTTTCTTAAAACTTGTTTTGTCATTTTATTCTTGTTGAAATACCTGCCTGAATTAATTTAAAGCCAACCGCTTGAAGAAATTTAGGGTATTTGCAATGTCTTCGTAAGATTTCCCATCCTTGTACAGTGACTCACACGTCTAACCGGGTGCGTGCATTGCCAATGATGGCACCATACAATCACAAAGTAAAAATCTTAAGAATATTACATATGATACATCAAATTAAAGGAAAAATCTTCTATTTTATTTTTGGAAACTTAAAAATAGTAATAAATTTATTCACTGCGTAAAATTTAGAGAAGTAACTGACAACACAAAAAATTCTTTCCACACAACTAACCGGATTTTTTAAAAAGCTAATGAATACATATATTTCGTATCATTTCTTTTTGCAGATAAAACTGCTTCTAGTCGCCTTGGTATAGAGGCGACAAGTTTTTGAAAAAATTCTGGTGATATTGCCTTCCAAGCCTCCAAAATAACCGTTTTGAGCCCAGCAACATTAGAATACTGCCTTTGGTACACTATTCGACTGACTTCTTGCCATGTGTGCTTAGTAACGTTCAGATCTGGAGATTGGGCAGGTATACCCAGTACATGAGGGCAATTGTATATTAACCAAGTATGAGCAATCTCCGATTTGTGCTTCGGAACGTTGTCTTGGTAAAATATAAAATTGTCCTTAATTCCCAATGTGACACATGACAGCTTTAAATGTGCCTTTATAATGTCGATATACTGGAAACGATCCATAATACCTTTCCCAAAATGAGGGTTGCCCGTTTCTTTAGCCGACATACATCCTCAAACCATTACTGACCCACCACCGTGCTTAAGTGTTGCCCTAGTATGTTTTGGCAAGTAAGCTTCGTTGGGACGCCGCCATACAAAACTTCAGCTATCTGATCCCTGCAAGTTAAACCTGATATCGTGTGTGAAAAGAACCTTAAAAAAGCAGTAATAATACTGTTTTAAGATTACTAAATCAAAATTATGCCATTTTCCCTTTGCCAAAACTTATCAGGCCTTTTCAAATGCAATTTTGCTAATTCTAACCTTTTCTTTTTATTTTTTTTTTTTCAAATATGTACGCCTTTTTTACAGCTGCTCTACCATGTAAATCGAAGCTTCTAAGTGTGCCGCGAAGTGTTTCGACTGAAACCTTCTTCCCTTTTTCATTTTCCAATATGTTTCTTACATTTTCCGCCGAGGAAAAGGAATTTTTTTCAACAATTTTGAGAATAAACTTTTCTTCGGCTTGTGTAAGCTTCTTTCCTTGATCAGTTCTACTAATATTATTGATACTATTTTCCTTCTCAAACTTTTTTATGATATCGAAGGTAGTTGAAGTACTCCTTTTCACAATCTCCGAAATATCTTTAATGGGTTTTCCTTCTTCCCGTAAGTGAATAATTGGCTTCAGAATTTCGGTACAAGTATGAGTACGCGGGGCGTCATACTGTCGTGTGGCTTACTCACAGACTTACCGATAACTACTAATATGCAGAAAAGAAGACTCAGTGTTTATTCTAGTGGAATTCCACAACAATCAAAAGTACCGTGACTTGTAGAAGGTTACTTCTTATAATTTTCCGGTTAGTTGTGTGAAACGAATTTTGTATGTTGCGAGTTATTTCTCTAAATTTTACGCAGTGAATAAAATTATTACTATTTTTAAGTTTCCAAAAAAAAAATAGAAGATTTTCCCTTTAATTTGATGTAACGGGTGATTTTTTTGAGGTTAGGATTTTCATGCAGTAGTATTTGACAGATCACGTGGGATGTCAGACATGGTGTCAAAGAGAAAGATGCTCAGTATGCTTTGACATTTCATCATGAATAGACTTACTAACGAGCAACGCTTGCAAATCATTGAATTTTATTACCAAAATCAGTGTTCGGTTCGAAATGTGTTTCGCGTCCGTGTCCGATGAGCGATGAGGCTCATTTCTGGTTGAATGGCTACGTAAATAAGCAAAATTGCCGCATTTGGGGTGAAGAGCAACCAGAAGCCGTTCAAGAACTGCCCATGCATCCCGAAAAATGCACTGTTTGGTGTGGTTTGTACGCTGGTGGAATCATTGGACCGTATTTTTTCAAAGATGCTGTTGGACGCAACGTTACGGTGAATGGCGATCGCTATCGTTCGATGCTAACAAACTTTTTGTTGCCAAAAATGGAAGAACTGAACTTGGTTGACATGTGGTTTCAACAAGATGGCGCTACATGCCACACAGCTCCCGATTCTATGGCCATTTTGAGGGAAAACTTCGGACAACAATTCATCTCAAGAAATGGACCCGTAAGTTGGCCACCAAGATCATGCGATTTAACGCCTTTAGACTATTTTTTGTGGGGCTACGTCAAGTCTAAAGTCTACAGAAATAAGCCAGCAACTATTCCAGCTTTGGAAGACAACATTTCCGAAGAAATTCGGGCTATTCCGGCCGAAATGCTCGAAAAAGTTGCCCAAAATTGGACTTTCCGAATGGACCACCTAAGACGCAGCCGCGGTCAACATTTAAATGAAATTATCTTCAAAAAGTAAATGTCATGAACCAATCTAACGTTTCAAATAAAGAACCGATGAGATTTTGCAAATTTTATGCGTTTTTTTTTTTAAAAAAGTTATCAAGCTCTTAAAAAATCACCCTTTATCATATGTATCATTTTTAAGATGTTCACTATATGATTGGACGATGTCATCATTGGCAATGCACGCATCCGGTTAGACGTGTGAGTCACTGTACATCTGAACCATAACAGCCCTAGTGTCCTTATCACAAGACTTGTGCTTACTCATTTTTATTCTCTAAAATTATTTAATTTCTTAATAGTATGATATTTCAATAAAAATATAATGATTTAGTTACCTAAACACAACCAATTTCTAAGAAATATTAAGAATTCAACACACGTTGCTAATTACTTATATCCACGACCATTTTACTCACTATTTCATCAAAGACCTCAACTTCCGTTAGTTATTGACGTGCGGTCCTTCCGTATTGACAACCTAGTTATACATAGTTGTTCTGCCTTGATCACATTTGAGCAATTTTGCCAAGTTTAAGAATATTTCAAATATCCACGTTACGGACGGAGTAGCGGTGGTGAGTTTTCATTTACATTGAAACATCAGTCATTAACTGAGGCATATGTACATATATCTAAGTATCCTGATTAGACATATTGGCAGTATGAAATGCTTCTACCGTCCGCTTTACCGTAAGTTACCGTAGAATTTCCTACGATTTGGATTTTTCCCGTAGAAACGAGTCAGCCGATTGCTCTCTCACAACGCAGGATTGCCAGTCTCGATATACTGTACTAATTATAAAAAATGTCTTCAGTATGTTTGAAATTTTTTTAAACAAACTCAAAATCAAAGTCGAATGCTAATATTTATAGATATGTAAACTAGTTTTAATAGTTTGATTTCAGTTTTTTTCAGTTCAGTTACAAAACTATATATGCGTATTGAGCAATGGCAACATTGTTCTGTTCATCTGATTTCTACGTTGCTACTACAAGCTCAACTTTTGGTAAATTTTGTTCACTACGGGCGGTAACTAAGGAAGGGAATTCGCTGTTTCTGCATAACACTCACCACCGCTTCTACCGTCCGCAACATTGTCTCAATATATTATAATTAAATTAATTTAAACATATTTGAAATATTCTTAAACTAACTAAGAATCACAGTCAAATATCATTATTTATAAATTGGTAAAATATTTTTATACTCTTGCAACATGTTTAATGTGTATCTTCTAAACCACTAAAGCTATACCAATGAAATCGTAAGGTTACACCGCTCACTCCCCATATAAATCAATTACTAAATACGCCAGAGACATTAAATTTTCCATCTGAGATGGTATGAGGGTTTTATAGGAGCTGGTATGAAAATTGAATGATGGCACCACCTGCTATTTTGTGACATCACATATCTTGGGACCCATTTTTCTTATATTCCCGCCATAAAACGATAATTCCTTTAAAGTATGCAACTTATGACCAAACATTTCTCAAATCCAACCAAAACTGTTCAAGCCCCTAGGTATATGTATGTGGACCCCAGTAGTAGACTTTTGACCGAAAATATCGGTAAACCTGTGAAATATACAATTTCAATTTAGAGAGAATTCTTTCCTGACAATATTAATTCCGTGTATTAAAAATGGGTTGGATCGGGTAAATACTTCCCTGAGACCCATATACCTAATATTGAGTTATTTTAATTAAAATTATAATTGAGTAAAACATAACATCCTTGTAAATCATTGAAATTTTGGTGGATATACCCGTACATGGACGGTCGAAACAGTGGCGGGTGTTCATTTACATTAAGCTCTCATAAAATAAGTCGTATCAGCTGATTCGGTCCACGGTTTTTTTACAATAATATATATAATTATGATTTATTTTATAACTTTTTTCTTATATTCATACTTACACCCTGTCTAGAAAGCATCGGGAGTTCTTCATTTAAATCTCCCGCTTATATGGAAAACAGGTAAAAAATTTTTCCAAGGTTTGTACAACTGTTCTTAATTATGATGCAAAAAATTACCAGTGTGCTTTAGTTTTGCACACTTCCTTACTGACTATGAATTTGTTAAAAGGTTGCTAAAAACAAACAATTTGAATTTTTTAATTGTAGAGAACACAAGAAAAAACGGGTGTATAACGTAATACTGACAATCAAAATCTCGAAATTTGGAATTCCGACATTCAAACTACCGGCAAATCAAAATACCGACAAAGTTTTCTCTCTAATAATAGTCCCAAACGAAAGAGGCCTAACATTTTTTTTAATCGTGTTATTTTGACGATAATATTACAAATCCGTGAGCTTCAAGTGAACTTTTTCAAAAATTATATTTTTTAACATTTTTTGACAAAAAATATCAGTAATACATTCTTTGGCTGAGATTTAGAATACCATCCCCAGATTTCTGGGTTAAGATGTTCTCCAGATTAAAAAAATATATATACATAGTTGCCGATGATTTTGATAAATCCCGTTGTGGGATCGTACAACGCGCAAAAAGAAGTTCTACGCAAAAGAACTAAAGAAGCCTTGGTGTTGGTCCGACCAGGATTATTTATTTGAAGCGGGGCGTTCGCCAATGCAGAAAGGAGTTCTAATCGAAAAACTAATGATATGTAATTTATATTCTGCCATTGGGGTATTTCTTTTGTAAAATATGTTTATAAGGTAAGACTGATTATTTGCTAGAATCAATCCTTTTCATATTGTGTGACCAAAAAATTTTGAACAAAAGTTAAATGTTGAATAAAAGTTATTTTAGCTCAATTTAACCTACAGAAAGTTGTTGTTAGTTACACCATTTATAACTCAAGAACGGCAGAAGCGATTTGGCTGAAAATTGGTGGAGGGGTAACTTAGAACCAGGGTAAGGACATAGGATACCTTTTATCTCTTTATGTCAAAATTTACTTCAACTCATAAATACAAAAATTACATTTCAAATAATCAACATTTGTTCAAAATTCATGTTTGTAGGAATCATTTGAATATACATGTGCGTAAAATTTTAAACAGATTCTTCTTCAAAAATAATGCAATTGCCAAGTATTAGGAATAGAAGAAAAGAGCTGCAACCAAATACGCAGTGAAATAGATTATAACTGGCTGATGTCATAACCTTTCCAGCCGCCTTTTTCGTTTTTCCACGCCTGATAACCGGTTCATCATGTGCAGTCCACTACAACGACTGTCGATTGGACTCCAGTACAAAATGATGGAGCTATGTTTCTATCACTGACGAAAAATGTCGGCTTTATTCCGATTAGAGAGCACTTAAACACTGTTTAGAATCAGTTATTTGTTGTTTTTGTTGGATTATGAACTTGCGAGGCACCTACTTTGATCATTTCGCCTGTTTCCAGGTTAGCAAATATCTTTTCAAGGGTGGATTTCCCTGAGCCCAAATTCACCTTTATTTTCCCCAAATAGCCAAATGCTCTATTAACACACGAAATGCCTTGATCCATTTTTTTGTAAACTAACACAAGTTGCTTCACAAAAATGCTACATATGTATATGTATCTCATTAACTAATAGTTATGATCCAACTAATAGAAATTATATATGTAGATAGTAGTAGTAGTATTATCTATGTATCAGGCACAGTGAAGCGTGGACGGGTCCTCTAGCATAAAATGGGGAAACTTTAGTATACGATCCCACGATTTCAGGGTTAAAAGTGGTATGGTTGGATAGGGCTGATGCTCCAGATTAAGAAAATATATAATTGTTGCCGCCGCAAACTTATAGTTTCCGAGATATTTGCATTTAAAGTTGAAAATTTTGCAAACTTTATCTTGCAATTTCTCGATTGCTAGTAATTATTTAATTCATATTATGCACTTTTTATGCACTTACACTTCACTACATTGTTTCTACATATTTTTTTTCCAGTAATTATTTAGTTATTTGCTTAAAATAAGCATTTTATATTTTACACAATTTTCATTCCATGCACAATAACAAAAGTATTCCTTGTTGACAAATAATAAGTGTTGCCATAATTACACATTTATCAAACGAATAAAAATGAATATAAAAACTCAAACCAAGAGTCCCACTTCTTTCTGCATTGGCGGCCTTCGGCCGCGCTTCAAAAAAAATAAACTTGGCCGATCCAACACCGGGGTGTATCAGGTTTTTTTGAAGTAAAACTCCTTTTCGCGTTGGCGGCCTTCGGCCGCGCTTCAAAAAAATAACCCTGGCCGATCCAACACCGGGGTGTATCAAGTTTTTTTTAAGTAAAACTCCTTTTCGCGTTGGCGGCCTTCGGCCGCGCTTCAAAAAAATAACCCTGGCCGATCCAACACCGGGGTGTATCAAGTTTTTTTAAGTAAAACTCCTTTTCGCGTTGGCGGCCTTCGGCCGCGCTTCAAAAAAATAACCCTGGCCGATCCAACACCGGGGTGTATCAAGTTTTTTTTTAAGTAAAACTCCTTTTCGCGTTGGCGGCCTTCGGCCGCGCTTCAAAAAAATAACCCTGGCCGATCCAACACCGGGGTGTATCAAAATCTTGATATATCAAGAAAAATGGCAATGATTTATGTATTTGGGGTATAGTCCTATTTTTTATTCATTTTTATTCGTTTGATAAATGTGTAATTATGGCAACACTTATTATCTGTCAACACGGAATACTTTTGTTATTGTGCATGGAATGAAAATTGTGTAAAATATAAAATGCTTATTTTAAGCAAATAACTAAATAATTACTGGAAAAAAAATATGTAGAAACAATGTAATGAAGTATAAGTGCATAAAAAAGGCATAATATGAATTAAATAATTACTAGCAATCGAGAAATTGCAAGATAAAATTTGCAAAATTTTCAACTTTAAATGCAAATATCTCGAAAACTATAAGTTTGCGGCGGCAACAATTATATATTTTCTTAATCTGGAGGATCAGCTCTATCCAACCATACCACTTTCAACCCTGAAATCGTGGGATCGTATACTAAAGCCGACCCCATAAAATAAATGGGTAGACACAAATTACTGAATTGCTATTGACTATAAAAGTTTCAAATATAAGTGAAAAATTCATTAAAAATCGGAGCAACACGCGTTTTAAATTGTAATTTTGAACTATAAATGCAAATACATATCTCATATGCCTTCAAAAACAACACCGGGTGATCATAATTCATTCGTATCAAACTCCTTTCAACACGCAGAAAATTTAAGTGCTGTGGTTAATATCAAAAGATTCTTGTAGGGTTGTCCAATTATTTAAAAAGAAAGTTATATCATAGATAACGTTATATATTGTTATGAGTGCATAATAATCACATTGAAATGTTTTAGCTTTTTTCTTTAGTAACGATATTTACCACGTGTGCAGTAGTGAACATTTAACTCAACAAATGGTGCCAAATTGGGAATTTATAAATGGCAACAGAAAAAAGCTAAAATGTACGCAAAAAATATTTTGTACGCTTGCCAATTCACATGCATACCTATGTACTACTTATGTACATACTTATGTTGACATCTTGAAAACCTCATATATAAATAAAATTATACATATGTAATTGAAGTATGGAATTCTATTACTTACCGTGCTCATAAGGTGAAAATGTTCCTGCATCTATATTGATGTATGGATCTATTTTAATTGATGTTACATTAAGACCACATGATTTTAACAAGGTTCCAAAGGATGATGCGATAACACCTTTACCGACACCACTGATAACACCCCCAGTTACTAAAATGTATTTCATCTTTTTAAAAGTAGCAAGTTTCCACTTCCCGAAGGAAAAAGTAAAAAAAAAGGCGCACTAGAATTGTTTTTTTTCGATAAATACACTTGACAACTGCGATGTTTTCTAGCCAAGCAAGCATGTGGTTATAAAATTTGCAGTGATTATTTTATGTCAGCCGGTTAATGGTATCCCCTTTCGTAGTTTTTGTCAAATTCACGGCACCAAAATCAATTCAAAACAATAAACAATTAATTGCGTATTTCAGAAACTTTTATTAGAAATATACCACATGCTTTAATAGAAATTCTTGCACACAATACAAATAAGAACACGCTAAAATCGTGTTACCAGGAGCGTAAAAAGAATACATAGAGAGAAGGTCCAACTGCGGATGAGTGTGTGAATTGTCAAAAGCTGGCATAATGCGATGAGCGAATTGACATTTCGAAACGTGATTCAGAAAAGTAAATTATATTGTTTCACCACAGTTAGCCCGGAAGGTGAAATTTTAAAAGTGGCGCCTGAACAGAGGTGAGCATTGAATGAAAAGCAGAGAATGTTAATAAATAGAAAAGGCACAAATAATAAACGAAATCTTTTTGAGTACTAATTTGTTGTATTCACACGAAGGAACATCGAAAAATATAACTTCGAAAACAAAAATACAATATGTAATGAGGGTGAAAAGGCTATAAATAGACACAACGAATGATCTGAAATGAATTATCGCTTGGCCTGACTATTTAGATTTGCTAACAATTTCTATGATATGGTCTACGAAAAGGGGGCTTAGGTGTCAAAAAATCAATTTTTTTTTATTTTTTTTTTTTCAATTTTTTTGACACCTAAGCCCCCTTTTCGTAGACCAGGTCACATATATTGCAAACAATCTCTTGAATTAAAAAAAAGGATTATTGGTAAAAAAAAAACGCGAAATAAAACAAGCATTTGATATATGTACATATGTACAGTGAATCAATTAAGTTTGGGCTCACCTTGGATTTTCCACTTTGATTCAATATAACTTTTGAGTTAATTATTAATTAATATTTCATATAAATATCAGTGTATATATATATGTAAATCTGTTTAAATAAAGTTTATTTAATATATATATACGAAAACTAAAAGTAACAAATTCTTATAAGTAAGAACAGGATATAAAAATTGTAATAAAAAGGTGAAAAGACAATATTAAGAAGCTTAATAATTCGTTGGACCTCCCTTGGCTTTTGCGACTGCTTGCAAGCGGATTGGAATTGGATGTCTCCTGACTGGTGACATTATTCCTCCATTCTTCTTTAAGGGATTCCTTCGAAGTTGTTTGGTGCTTGCGAATTTTTTTCCAAAAGGTTTCATATTGGTTAGTTGTGTTTTAGCGAAATCCAACCCCTTATTCTGGTGAGAAACATGAGACTTGCGTCGAGATACACGACCATGGTAACCGGCCTTATATATGGTATTTCAGACTAAATGTTTTTCCAAGTTGTTCCTACATTTTTTCATTTAATTTTACTGCTTACATTTATAGTTCTTGAGCCAATGCCCCAACAACTAATCGCTCCTCCCATCCTAAAAATGTTTTTGGCCTTCCAGATCTGTTCTCCCTTTCTAGTTTGCCACTGTTTATGTAGTGGTTTATTTGTCCAATCTCGCGTCCGGTTTTTTTGTTTGTAAATGTAGATTTAGGATGAGATTCCGCAATGCAATTGTTATTTCTGTTCCACGATCCATTTTGCTCAGTCTGTGCCGAAGCTAATAACCAGAGATAAAGAAATGTCCAACTCCTTTCTCATTGGAAGTGAGAGAACAATTGCTAAACGTCAAAACATCCTGAACTGTGACAGTTGATCGAGTTCAGGAGATTTTGACGTTTAGCAATTGGAAACGAGCGATGGCTAGATAGAAATCTTACCAAAAAATATGTAAACGGAGGGATTGGTTGCACTTACAAAAAAAGTAAAACAATAAAAATTAAATAAATTTATGAAATTTATATGTATTTGATGAAATGTTTTGTAATGTCAAGCATCATAGCATTATTTTTAATGGAAAATTATTAAAAACATTAATTTAACAGTCAGCATTCTCACACTGGAATAAGTTGGACATCCTTTTATTCCTGCTAACAACATTACTAAAAGTCAAATGCTCTGATTATTCATAACTAAAAGTCCCCATAAAATGGGACCAATGCAGCTTAGCTTAACGAAGAATATATATTTCTACAAATTACACTATGTACAAAAAATAATTTCATAAACATATTTATTACTGCTTTTATTCAAAATTTTCTGTAGAAAATCATTCTGTTCTAAAACTTAACTGATTCACTGTAGGTATAAATATATTTATTAACAGCTTCTCAGCTCTGTTTAGGTGCCACTGTTAAAATTTATTCTTGCATCCTAGAGTGGTGAAACATGCTCATCGCATTTTGTTAACTTTTGACAATTCACACGCTCAGCAAATACACCTTCTCCACATTCTCAAATCCAATTCGCATAGAAATCCATATGGAAAAAAGCCAGATTTCTTACTTCTCTTCATAAATAATATGCTATCATATTGAGCTTTGGAGGTAAAGTAAAATTCTGTGTCTAATAATAAATTATTATAATAATAATAAACTACAAGCTATATTTATAACAGTAAAAGGAGAAACTAAATCATAAGAAATGAGTTGGATTCTAATAAATTTTCGAATGGCATCGCCGATGTGTACAAGTTGTTGTATTTATTTTCGTTATCAGCTGTCAAAGACCCATATGTTTGCAAAGTTGCATTTGTTACCTCCATCTAATAAGAAGACATTTTTACACCCTGTAATTGATTTACGACACAGCAAGTCTAGATTTAAGATTTTAAGTTAGAGACAATTTTTGAGACTTGAGACGATTTTGCGATTCTGTCACAGTCACAAAATCTACTACATTTCATTATTCAGAGATGTTTTTTCACTTGAACGAAAACAAATATGTCGATAACAAATATTAAATTTTCTATAACATAGTCAAAAAACATAATTATCAATAAAAATAAAAATATATGTTGACTTTGCTTCATAATATCTACTAAATTTATTTATTTTTAACCTTTTCGTGTTTGAGTTGCTTACAAAATATAAAAAACGACGATCTCTATTCAGTATATTCAAAATGGCAGACAAGAACTCTTTTTATTTTTGTGACCTGCTAACTGCCTGGTTTCAAATTTGAGGCAATATCTTGAGACTAACGCTAGAGACTGTTTACTAGTCACAAATTGAGACTTTACCTCAAAATGTCTCAAATAGAGACTGATTACAGAATCCCGCTACAAGTGCCGTTTATTCACTGTCTGGTTAGCAGTCATCAGTCAGTCGAGTATTTGTTAATTTAACCAAGGTTCGGTAAAGAACCTTTTTTTAACCAGAGCTAAAGACCCACTCACAAAATACCTTCCCGCTTTGCGGACAGTCCAAATAAAAATAACGAAATCCAGTAAAAAATGCTTTGCTTTGTCTTTCTCGAATAACAATGACTGTTGCCTGGCAAAGCGCAAAAAGATGAGAGGTCTTTAAAATTTGGCTTGGCACAAACTTTTTATGTGAACGCACTTCCAAAAGCGTATGCCAAACTTTTCTGTCAAAACAAATTTCTGACGCAAAGCAAAGCTGAAGTTTTATGTGAATTACCCATAACTAGCAAGATAGCTACAAGCCAGATATAAAGAGAACGGCCCTTAGATTAAGAGGTTAATATATGTATCCCAGCGGGATAACCGCTTACATTTTTCTTTAAATAATGCTCCGAAGAAAATTCTATGTAGAATTCTTCGATACCAGGTAGTGCATAAAAGTAAGCTATGCGGCTAAAACGTTACAATACAATATGTAAACAACAAATACAAGTTG
Source organism: Bactrocera zonata (assembly GCA_037783105.1). Lineage (NCBI taxonomy): Eukaryota > Metazoa > Arthropoda > Insecta > Diptera > Tephritidae > Bactrocera > Bactrocera zonata. The sequence goes on from JBAWJQ010004694.1 coordinate 93,846, forward strand.
ATGAAATAAAATTTATAAGTAAATATTTTCATTTTTTCGTCAAATCGTCAAGCATTTGAAGAAAATGTTTAGGTGAGCTGCTATTTTAACTAAAAAATTTGTTTAGTTTTGGTGTAAACTTTGAATAAAGAAATAATATTAATATTCTAGAAAAGGCATATAAGAAGACTAATTTAAAATGAAGAAAGTGAAGCACTTTAATGAGTTACTATTTGGTAAGTTTTTCGTGTTTTTGTCATTGATGGAAATTTATAATTACATACGGTTTCAACTTTTTTTGTAGACTGTGTAAAAGTAGAAGGCTTCACCGAATCGGATGTATTCACCAAACTCAAAAGAGCATCAGACTCGTCAAAGGCCCTTTCTTTGTCTCGTTGCTTGGAAAAAAAAACGAAAAGGGACTCAGCCACAAAATTAAAAGAAAACTATTACTTTTTATACATAAATACTTATTTTCGTAACGAAGTTCAACATGTATTTTCATAAATAAAGCAAAATTAATAAGCAATTTTTTATATTCTACTATTGACCTTGGCATCGAAGAATTCTTCGTCCCTATGGTAAGCGAAAGGGGTGATCTGTTACTTTTCGCAGGAGATCGCCGTGTTAATTTTCATCGGTCGGAATAAGCGATACAATCATGCTGCATCATTTACCTTGCTCGCTTACCAATGTCTACCATATCCCGCTGGGATATTATAAGAAAATTCTTACAGTGTATACAACACTTAAGAAAAAGCTTGATTAAATATTATTAATTAATTAAATTCACCCAATTATATACATAGATGTATTAAAAGGCTTTTAAATTTTTGTTTATGCTTTTAGCTTGATTTAAATACCATTATAACAAAAGATTCTAAAATTACAAAAATCGAAAAATTTATAAATGTTTACATAATTACATTTGAAATGCACGTTTTTCACTTAGTAGCTTCCTGCTGTTCAAATACGGGGTATTTTTCAATGACTTGAGACCAATGCACTTTTCCAGTACACAGGTCCTTAACCACTTCTGTAACTTCATTGATGCCAATTCGCACCTGTTTAAGAGAATCGCGATCTCTTAAAGTTACACTATGTGGTTCTTTTAGTGTATCAAAGTCAATGGTAATGCCAAATGGTATGGCAATTTCATCAGTTCGCGCGTAGCGACGACCAATAGATCCGCTTGAGTCATCGACTTTATGGGAAAGCTCTGCCTTGGTTAGCGCAAGGGACAACTGACGTATGAATGGATTAAATTCGGTGTTATTTGACAAGGGCAATATAGAGCATTTTAATGGTGCAACCACAGATGGTAGTGTGAAGTAACAACGCTGTTCATCACCTTCACGACATTGGAAATTCTGTTCAAGCAATGCGTACATAATACGACCTATTCCGAAAGATGGCTCAATGACACTTGGTGTAATTTCCTCTACGTGGACCGTTTTAGTGCTGTACTTAACGGATATAGTATCAGGAGTCAATTTGAATTCACTACCATTATGTAGAGAGAGAACGTATTCTTCTTTATCTTTCAAATTTTGTTCTACTTCATTCACATCACTCAAGGAAAGCTTAGATAATGCATCTGTAATTGATTTAGCATCTTTTTTAAAAGTTTTTCCCAACGTTTGTTTGTTCGGTACGATTTCGGCGATTTCAATGGTTTTCGGTTCAGGTAAACGCTTTTCAGCCACCAGTTTTACCCCAGTAGCTTGAGTGTGCTGACCTAAGTCATAAGCGGACCTATCAGCACAGCCAACGCATTCTACCCAGCCATAGCTGGTTAGGCATTCTGCATCCCAACAGTCACAAGCATAATGGGCCATTTCATTGTTCATATGCTGACGGAAACGAAGACATTCTGGTTTTATACCTATTGCCATAAGGAATTGGTGAATTCTTGTCATGTAGTAACCTAGTGTTTCATTTGCGACCAAATTGTTTCTTACAGCTTCTCCAATTGATATTTGTTGAGCTGATTTGCCATCCATTTGATTGCATGCCGAATAAAGTGTCAAACGAGTATCGGAAATACTTTCAAATTTTGGATGATTTTTATGGGATGGATCACAAAAATGTTCAATTTCCGCCATTGTAAATTCCCGGACACGAATAAGTCCAGAGCGGGGAGAGATTTCGTTGCGGAATGAATTACCAATTTGAGCCACGGCGAAAGGCAATTTTCCTTGGTTAAATTCAAGTAATCGCTTGAAATTTACGAAAATACCTTGCGCTGTTTCTGGTCGTAAGAAGCCTTTTACTAAACCAGTAGGCCCAATTTGAGTAGCGAACATTAAGTTAAATTCAATCGGTTCAGTCAAATCATTACCAGTTAAAGGTGACTTTATGCTATACTTTGTAAGTACATCAGACATCTCTTGCTTATTCATGCCATCAAGTTTAATAACAATGTCCTCACATTCGGCTTTTACTTCTTGTGTTGCAGTTTTCTCCTTTGATAATTTTTCCAAAGCATTCTTTATCAAATGATCAAGCCGGAAACACTCACCAGTTTTGACATCTTTCACCATCAAATCCGCAAAACGATCGACATGTCCAGAAGCTTTTAGTACTGGTTCTGGTGTTAATATTGAGCAATCTACTTCAAGCATTTGCTCTTCCAAGACGAAAAATTGACGCCACAGAGAGAGGATGTTTGACTTCAGTGCACAACCCATTGGACCAAAGTCATATTGGCCTGTTATACCACCGTAAATTGCAAAACTTTGATCATAAAAGAAACGACGTTTTAGCAAGTCTTCCATTTTCGATCGATCGAATGTTACGACACTTGGGGTTAGTTCTAGCTCACGGTCCTCCAATATCTTTTTACGGGCTTTTAATTCAGCCACTGCCCGTTTCACGTCTATCTCAGGCGCGCCTTTCACTTTTAGTTCCCGAACCAAATTTCCTTGCTCCAGCACAGCAGCACGCAATGGTGCTAATTTTGCTTCTATCTCTGGATTACTCATGTCTGTAAAGCGTAACCTTACTTTTCGTTTGCTTTTCTTCGTGCCCCAATTAGAATTTGCAGCCGAGTCTTTTGAATTAAGTGTAGTTGTGTCAGGTTTTATACTAATATTGTTAATCGAATTTGCAATGTTGTTTTGGACACTAAATGGAGCTTTGTTGGCAAATTTTAATATGCTGCCGCTAATACAATATTTGGTTTTCGATTTTAAATGAAGGGGATGACTTTTCCACAATTTCACTGAAGCGGAGCGTAGCAGTGGGAATGCTCCAATTATCTGTAACGACATTTATATATTCTTTTAACAAACTATTTTTACTTAATTTTATATTACATATTTTTTTCCAAAGACCCACCGTTTAAGTGAAAGGATTTAACACGCGTGCAAATAATTCCATCGATATGTCCAAAACAAAGTTTTGGGTTGACATTACATCAGGGTTGCAGGTACTCTTATAATACAGCGTTTGGACTCTTCTCAACGAGTTAAATACATTAAAAACATACATTTTACTTTAACTTATTACTCACTGTCTTACCTAAGAATAATTAGATACAAAATAAATATTATTAAAAATAAACAATAAATAACGCTACTATGAATTATAAGTACATTTATATAATAAGAATGAGTTGAGAAATGTGTTCATTTTTTAAAGTAGATACAAAAGACATACCTACATGTCTGTCAGAATTTCGCATATAAAAATAAAGTTAAATTGAAAAGAAATAAATTAAACTAAATTAAATTGAATCATAATATTTGAGGTATAAAAGGTACTTATAAGTTATCTATAGCGAAAGACATGCTGCTCTCAGGAAGCTTAAATGCCTATCTTGGCTTGATATTCTTGATAAATCGTCTAGCTTGTTGTTCACTCATGAGAACTATCATTGGATTGTTAAAAATGTATCTTTATTTTTAAATCCAACCACTGAACGTCTTATTCTTTCCTATCCAAATTAACAGCTTCTATTAATACCTCATTTGCTCTTAACACAAAAACTACGCCAATCGAACCTTCTGGAAATTAAGAAAATCCCTGTCTAGTTAATTATGGATATTTATCATCAATTCAATTTTATTCTCATATCCGTTTTCGTCACAAATGAATTCAAATCGAATTTTTGCCTTTCTCTGCTTTACGGTTAATACTAGTTACTGAATTTGGTACGTTGTTGTTATTGTAGAGACAGTAAACATTCCTGGAGTAATTTGGAGTATGGTGCCGACTTGACAGTCCTTGATCGGATAAAAATCCAAGACCGTTCCGGTTATATCATGTTCAGACCGACACTAAATCACACGATTTCGGCTGTTGAGTGGTTTATCCCACTTATCATATAAATTTATCAAGATTTCGCCATGCAAAAATGACTGTTCCAAATTACTTCACTGAAATGATTTGAAACTGATCCACGCTAAATCTCTCTGTGCGACTCTGATTTTGCGCCATCTACTTGTCAGCATTGGAAATCTGTTACATTATCACAGCTGATTTAGACACTACAATGGTAAAAAATGTAAACAAACAAATTTTTTTTAAAGCAATTGAATCTAATTTCACCTGAAAATCGACTTAACAAATGAAAAAATGCATCCATTATTTCTATTGTATGGAAAATATTTAAAAGAGACGGCTTTTATTTCAAAATACTGTATGAAAATCTTTTCTTTTGATAAATATTAAGCGATGTGAATTCTTGAATGACAATAACAGCTGTTTTTTTAATCTTTCTAACGGCAGTGAGAACGGGCTGATTAGTGAATGTAATTAAATGTAATCTAATCCCTTTCAATTTTCGGTCTGAACATGGTATTACTTAGAACCAACTGTGGTGGGAACGGCTGTATTATTTAATTTTGATGATTGATTGATCTCGATATATACATAGGTTGAACATATAGCAGTCCCCTATGTTTTTAAATATAATATGCTTTTCAAAAAGATAAAAGAATAGAGCAGTATTTATGTGCGAGATTTGTTCTAATATACATCTATCCCTAATTTTAATAGCTAATAGATATTGATGTTCATATAAAATCATGTGGCAACATCGTTCGCTTCACCATCATTTTCTCATTTCTTATGAAGGAATTTCCAGTTTTTCCGTTTCTTCAATTTCTCTTATACTCGTATTGACTTCAAATAAGTTTTATTAAATAAGATTGCCCGCAAATAATTTAAAATATTTTAAATTAGGTTACTGTGGCACTTTAAATCAAATTTAAAAAAATAGTATATTTTAATTGACTTAAACTCCAAGAAACTCGAACTGATAATTGTGAAGTGCAAATAAAGTTTGGTAGCCAGCGTTGTCAATGCAAAGGCAACAAATGAAAAAACTCATATAGAAGCAGCTGCTAAAGGTGCTTGATGCTACATGGAATAACAATTTGTCAAAGATAAATTATCAATATAATGCCGTTTTAATAATAAAATAGGTACATATTTCACATTTATATGTACATTGTTTCATTGTTTCTGTAAAGTTGTTTTTTTTTTCCTTTTAGATTTCAAATGATGTTACTGCATTCATTTATATGTATGTTTGTTGTTATGCGAGAAATACTTTGTTAGTAATCATTAGTTTACCTTATTTGGGGTTGCTTCGTACATTGAACACAAGTACCAAATTCGAGCTTAGTCACATTTCATTTCGCCAATTAGTCTATAGCCAATGAAGATGCAATTTAAACTAAGAATTCTCCTTTATTGTGTAAAGAGTTTATTCAACGTTCAACGACATTTCTAACATAAGGTAAGTATGGGTTTTAAGCAATTCGCAAAACACATAAACATATACTGCTAAGTCAAGGCCCTTATTTTGAACAAATAAAGGTAAATGTATAGTTTAAGTCCCCCCACGAAGGAGGCCACAAAAATGATATTTTTTATGTCGCCTAATTTTGGCTCAAACATAAATTCGTTAGCGGAAAGTGATCTATCAAACACTATCGTAGTTCACTTGCATGCTGAAAGAAGTTGGACGCGAGTGAATTATGAACAGGGTTTTGTATCGATCAGGATTATTTTTTTGACACGCGGGTGAAGGCCTCCAGTGCGGAAAGGAGTCGCTTCATAAAAAAAATGTATTTATTATTTTTGTGAAATGTTTAAAGATTAGAAATTAATTAAAATATTTACTTTTTGCTCACGGATTTGTAATATTCGCGTCAAAATAAGACGAAAAAATATAATTTTTGAGGTTTTCTTCCTTGGGGGACCTAAACTATACATTTATCCAAATAAAATTAGGTAAAGTAAGTTTGGAATAAAATATCAAAAATTATTAACAATTACAAAAAATTAAATTCGTATTATGTACCGCGATGATCATCTTAGTGGTAGTGGTGTTGACCCAAACTTAATCAAATTAACCCTTTTGATATATTTTTGTTTTGTCAGATTTTGAATTTTCGACACTCATATCTGCCGAAATAAATTTTTTAAAGTTTGAAGTTTATTTTACAAACAGAATTGAATTGGAATTTCTTGAATTGAAATTTATTTCATCGAGAGTAATTTTAAAATCAACTGTAATTTACAAAAATCATCCGTTAGAACATGCAGGAATAAATGATTAACTGCAAATTTTCACGCCTTCAATCCTGACTTAACCTTAATGTTTGTTTACAACTTTATAACTCGCTGCAAACTGCCAGCGTTTACTATCAGTTATAGTTTATCTTAAGGGGTCTGTAGGGTAATCTGGCCTGTTTTTTAGACATTTTTTTTATAGAAATTTTTATTCTACAATAAAACTTTTTTCACGTATCATGAGGTATATCGTGGAGTGTATAAACAAATTTTTTCGGAATTTTTTGATGACATCTGTCGGAGAAATGGCTGGGTGAATGAGATGCGTTTTTTCACTGGCGGACACGATTTCTCATGTTGGATCATCTTAAACACAAAACCCCAATTTATTATTACAAAGTACGTGAATGGCTATCGTCCCTATTAGAATCATGAAAAAATGTTGATGAATAGAAAAGTAATTAACGTTTTTTTGTTTTTAATTTTCCCCATGTTTTTTTACATAAATTTTGTCATATTATTGTCAATAAATTATGAAAAACTATGAATTTAGTAGGGGCGCAAGCCCTAAATTAAAAAAAATTAAGCAAATCGGTTGAGTAGTTCGACCGGAATCCTGTCCGCCAGTTTAAAGTTTGAGGTGTGCACTCTGAGAGCTCCGAACGTCGAGCGGTATTATTATTTTTGGGCATTTTTCGAAACCTTCCAATGTTAAAGTGGGTTTCTACATTAATTCTAAGGGTATAAGGGAACAGAAAATGCAAAAAAAAAAAATTTTTTAAATATTACCCTACTGACTCCTTAAGCCGTTGTGAGTTGGAATTTAAATATTGAGTATATATTATTTCCGCACATGTGTCCATACATGTAAATAACTCCGAAACGTCTGGACAAACTTCGTAAAACTTATGTACACACTCAAGTTTCTAAATATGGTTGGGAAATAGTTTAGATAATGTATTTCTCATATTGGAATAAAAAATACTCTGTATAGATTTACTATGGTATGTGAATGCATGAGCACTGTTTATAATTGCATATGTTTGTACGTAAATACGTATGTATGTATATGTACTAGGTATACAGCCATGGACCCATGAATGGCATAACATTTTATTTCGTATACATTTTTGATTGAAAGTTAATTTAAATAAAATAATTTGTATTTAATTTTGAGTTATTGTACCATAGTTGATTTTGAGTGGACACATAAATGGCACAGTTTACTTTGCAGAAGTGGTACTGATTTTAATGAAAAAACATCATATATGGTGTTGTTTAAAAGTAAGTTTCATAACAAAAAAAAAAAAAAATGAAAAAAATCAAAACTATTAAACCCAAATGTAAAATTAAAATGTTAAATTTTTTTTAAAAAATTTGAATTCGCCAGCCCAAAGCTCTGATTTGAATCCGATTGAAAACCTATGGAATGAAGTCAAGATTGAAACTGCAAAGGTTAATTATTAATTGATATTCTGGGATCAACTTATTCTCTTCTAGTATTGGCAATACTCTACTCAAAAATATTTTTTCAAACAATTGGCATGGGCGTCAAAAAATTCTAATATGTCAGCATCATTGTTGTTATCACTGCTACCAAAAGCAGTGAACGTTCTATCAATTTAATTTGTACATTTCTTTTTGAGGTCGTTTAGATATCTTGTAGCATTCCATACCTCATGGTCTTAATTTTTTCTATAATTTAAGCTGTCAACATATTTAGAAATCCATTTATTTTTGAAATCTATAAATTTTTCTTTTAGCACATTAGTAGCGTTATATAGATTAGTTTTGTCAATTGGGTTTCTATTGATTTGGCACTTTTTTTGTACATATATGTACGTCTGAATTAATTCTCTAATCTCTGTAGACACATAAATTAAGTTATGAGGCGAGAATTCTTTCCTTCTTTATGGAGAAGCTCCTAAACATGTTTCATAAATTAAATTTGTAAAACCTTCAACTGCAGCACCCATCATCTAGTTCGGCTAAAGTTTTAATAGAACATATTTTGCGATATTCAATCTTGAAAAATACCAATGTCACTTGTGTTATTTAAAACAGAATATTTTCGTTGCTTAAAATTAATTATTGTGTGTAATGAATTTACATATTTGAAATTATGAATATTATGTTGAAAAGTGAATTACGTTTAACCGGTTGTGGTAAAATATTTAAAGAAAAACATTGTATATAAACTAACAACAAACCAAACATCTAAAGTGTCAAGAGATTTTGCTGAACCACTCCCCTTGTGTTCTCTTTTAGGAGAAGCGGAATGCGGAGCTTATGGAATTTAAGAGCTTTAAAACCAAAAGTTGCCCAACCTTTAATGCTTTCTATTTCTGAAAGACATTGAGGAATATACAAAGCAAGAAACGGAACTCTCAACAACGATATCACAAATGCACCTAAAGACCGCGACTGTTGTAGGGGCGTTAAAATCTATCAGTAGAGATAATTTTGATGAGAGGACAATTCGCCAAGAAGAAAAAAGACCGAATATGGCTGCCACTACAAAAAACAATGCAAATGATGAAAATCCACAGGGCGGGGGGAGTGGTACAAGGGCCAACAATAGCAATAATAATAACAACAATAACAATGACGATAATTCGAGTAATAATCAACAGGTTATGGATGATGCAGAATTAAAGTTGAAACGACAAACACTAGAACAACGTAAACAGGAATTGGAAAGGGTATTGAGCGAAAAAATTGGTTGCTACAACAAATACAAAAGCAAGAAACTCAAATACTAAATGGAAACTATGAGTATTTGAATGTAAATGAAATATTTGCAATGTTGGCGCGGCAGTATAAAAAGGAACACGGTGGAAATGGAAATAGTGACATTGGAAGTACGGCCGTCTTGCGGAGAAAGACAATTGGCGATAGTAGCTGCAAGGAAAATCATTTGAATCACAATAATAATAACACTACTAATCGACAGTCGGAAATTTCGAATCGTTCATCAGAGTATGACAACTATCCAGGCGGTAGTTCTAACAATGGTGAATCTAATCCACCAGCTTTTAATGCCAACGCAACACAAATGCAGCTAACTAAGTCTCAATCATTGAGGAAGAGAGGCAATACCACACCTACAGTACAAACGTTAAGTGGCAATTACAATTATCTGCAAGTACAGCAAAGACAACAACAACAGCAAATGATGCAACATCAAATGTTGCAAAATCAGATGCAATATGCCGCTATGATGCAACATCAGCATTATCACCATCAGCAACAACAGTTGCATCAGCATCAGACGCACGACGAACAGCAGCAACAATACAATCAACAAATATCGCCATCTCAATCGCTTCTTCGCCAGTATCCAGTCGATGGCATTTCCTTATATTCGGTCAACTCAGCTAATGTTGCCACTTTACGACAGCAACATATTTCCCCTCAACAGCAACCGATTGTGGTGCAATGTGATCGTTACTATTTATCACCCACGCACCAGAACTATAGCGATGGTGGTTTCATTAAGTCCAGTCAGAATATTAAGAAGTACGTATCGCCACAAGCATCACCAACACATCATGGCGTCCCAACAACACAAATGCTCCCATATTTGCAACAGAGTCATTCTTATCAGCAAGATTTGTTAATGGCAACTGCAGCAGGGGCCGAACAGAAATATATGCATCAGCAGCAGCAACAACAACCACAACAGCAGCAGTTTTTGACTCTACACCAATTGCAGCCGCACAATTTGTTGCACTCGCATCCTCAAACACAGATATCTAGCAGGCAATTAGACGCTATTTCGTTGGCTCCTTCATACATTTCTGTTGATGTGGACAGTACACAGGTGCATAATCTACGCTGGCGTTCGCAAAGTAATCTGCCACCTGTGTCCCCACACACACCACCACACAAGGGGATCGCTTATAATTCAACTCAAATAAGCGCTGACGTCAAATCGCAATCAAGTGATATGCTATCAAGTAATGCGTATTATAATACGTCTGCCGCGCTGCCAGCAGCGTCTATTAAAACTTTGACTAAACCCCTAGATGAAATTTCTATTTCATCGTATAATAGTGAAATGCAAAAATCGAAACCGCCCAAGCCAAAACAGTGGTTGGAGTCCTCTTTGGACGGCCCCGTAGTACGTCAGTCACCAGCTGGTAGTAATGTACATGGACAGGACACATTTCATAACACAACTAGCTCACGCCCACCAGCAAATAAAATGCATCCGCTTTCGTCTGGCGCTGGCGTTAGCAATGGTGTTTTAAGCGGCTCTCGTGAACGCACAAAACTATCTTCCCAATCGATGTCGGGTGCGCCTCGTCATTACTCTATGTCGGCTGCTTCGCACAAGCACCCCTATTCGCAAACTAAAATGCTACAAGATGATGATGGTCGCTATGCAAAACTTAGCCAGTCTACCTCTTATCTAAATAGTAGGGAGTCGCCTTCAATATCAGCTGCATATCCACTGGACGGTAGTAACAACAGCACCACTATTGAATTGCCAACCCCTACAACGGCATTCAAGTATATACCGCCGAAACCTGTCACTCCATCTAATACTCCGACACAGCTGACACCACCGCCACCGCCACGACCACCACCGAGAGATAGCGAAAAGATTATGGGTATAAGTAGTGGCACAACGATCACTGGTATTGTGTCTGTTCCCGGCACTCTAGCACCAACCGATATACGAATTGAGTCACCCAAAAATATAACTGTTGTAAAGCCGGCCACCTTCCGACCCTATCAGGAAGAAACCAAACCATTTGAAATGTCCGACTTCTATAAATATTCCACGAAATTTCGACAGAAAGAGCCATCTGTAGCGAATGCAGAACACTGAAATAGTTTAGTGGATGTAAATTATTTTATAAATATAAACAAACATCACATTTTCAATGACTTCACATTTTTCTAGCAACTAATTCCAATTAATTACCCCCTTTACCCTATGAGTAACACATAAAACATAAAAAAATAGAATTTAGGTTTATTATAGAAATTGCGTTATTAACATTTTCATGGTTTCTTTAATCAGCTAAATATTCAAACGACTGATGCACGCCAACTTGCGGTAGGCGCGTTATATAATACGCTGTCTTAACGATACAACGGAATATGCCTTAATAAATAAGTATCCTTAACACTAAGTGCGAATATACCCAACGAAACGCGTTTGTTAAAGACTTGTTCAAATTTGATATTTATACAATAAAAAAAAAAAAAATGCACAGAAATTGCTCAATTAAAAAGAGCTGCAACAATTGTAAATTGACGATATTTCCAATATTTGTAGTGATTAATTCACACATTTTAGTTGCAAAAATAATTACGTTTTTGATATTTCAATTATTAGGATTTTATACTACTTGTCTTTACTTCACAACGACTCTGTGCTCATCATTGCCAAATTGATATACATATAAACACGTTATAGCGACAATAAATATACATACATATTTTTATACGAATTAAAATTGTTACATTTTCCATAGGTAGCTTATATTTAATATACATATGTACAAGTACATAAGTACTTTATATGAAATGTAGTTATTAATTAAATTGTATTTTGTTTATATACAAACTAAAAATTTTAAATAAATAAATTATATGAGAAACAAAAGTAGTGTTAGCGTTGATCAATTGCAATGTATTTTATTGAATTTCATGAAAGAGTTAAAAGAATTATGTATTTAGAACTGGAACATTTTTTTTAATTAAATCAAAAATTTTTAATATGATTGTTAATTTCTACAATTTTAATAGAATTTTATTTTGATTATATTAATTTAATTACTTGTTATTTAACAACATTTTTAATTATAGTTTTTTTTTAACTGCACTGGCGGCAGTAAAATTGCTGACGAATCCATTGGCTTATTACAAAGCCCAAAAAAACTTTATATGAACATAGGTTTGGATCACTAGTCACCATGCAACGATATTTAATACATAAGATTAAATTCTGTTTATTGCGTTTTCTAGAATGATGGCGTGAATGCTATATCGTTTTCGCTTACATCGTTTTAAGCTGTACAAAAGTACAAAATTGAAAAAAAGACATTTCAATAATATAATGGGTACATTAATTATAAATAAATAAATAAAACTCCAGAGTGTATTCGAAAATAGAAGGAAGAGAAGAATGAGAGAGTAATGCCCTTCCCCACGTAAAAATACCGAAACTAGACAAGAGAAAAGCAAATTCTTAACCCGTTTCAACTAGATTTTGATACTTTACGCCAAAGAAAATTCATCTAAAACTTCCAACGATTTGAAAATAGAATTGAATGTTCCAATTACAAGTCGTACTCTTCCCGTTTTTTAGCAACGTTTCCCCGATTTTCAGTTACAGGTGAATTTATTATAGCAACTATATGTGTTATCAAATCTGAACGTAACTAGCCAACGGTTTGAATTCAGCGGAAAACGTTTTTGCGTAGTTTGATATAAACAACCTTCTCGTCTAATTAAGGTTACTTAATAATATGTATAATATATGTTACAGTGATCCGAAGAATATATTCAAATATTTTTGTGTTACTTTGGACAATAATCTATGCCAAATTTATTTCATGTGAAGTAAAAGGGTTTTTAAAGTTGTTTGTACAAGGACTTGATATTGATCGATCAATTTGTATGGCATGCATATTCGAGAGTTGTTCAATATTGCTGGTTCCGACAAATGAGCAGCTTCTTGGGAAGAAAAAGAAGTGAAACTTTTTCAAATTTATATCACGGAAACTAAAGAACTAGTTTACGTATGAACGGATTGGCATATAGATAGGAAAACACATACAAGTAAGTACTTATGTCTACGTCAACCAGCCTCACCACGCTGGTCATTTGTTTATAAAGTTTATAGGGTCACCGACGTTTCCTTCTGCATGTTCAACACTTCATGGTAAATTTGGTATAAACCGCGTTCAAGTAAATGACTATTCCTGTTGTTGATTAGACAAAAATCCTTGTTCCTGCGGTTAGAGAATCTTTTTTTTATATAATCATAAACAACATTAAGAACTCCCAACTTCTTAGGAACTTGAGTGTAAATGGATGCTTCCTTAATCAAATCCAGCAGCAGTTCTTACTGACGTACTTATACAACATGTGTATGTCGCCCTCACTATTACTATTACTATTTTTAGTCACTGAATCGCTCATAAAATGAAGACATGCATTCTCTGTATGCGGAAGTGGGAGCGTTCAACAATATTCCAATGAACTCGCTCCGCTCCCGCTACGATTGCCATGCAGCGACCACAATTTTATGGGTGTCAAAAAAATTCTCCATATTCCCCAAAATAACAATGTCTTTCACTCGAATGTACCACTAAGTGTGTTGGCGAGTAAATTATTTCGCTGTTGTTGTTTAGTGTTTCGAGTTTTGTGTTGGCCGCTTCACTTTCAGTAAGCATTGTGTTTTCGAAAACCATTTTCGGGAGTTCACAAATTAGAACTTTTGTTCAAGTTCGCTGCATTTCGTTTCGCCTCAATAATTCGTTTGGTGCTTGGTCTCTGTCGCTGGCGACAGTGAATCTCTGGCCGATATCGAAATCAATAGCCCTTGTGTGCGGCAGTTGGCGCCTGCTTTCGTATGCGTTCGTATCGGCGAGCGTAGCGCGATTGTTTTGATTTGATCGGCACGAAAATATTTAAGACACAGGGTCACTGTGTGCAATAAGGAGAAAATCAAAATAATGCTGCAATAATTGATAATCCACTGGCCAGCAGTTGTGGTGTTTGTGTAGTTGGTTATGTGTTCCCAATGGATATTCGGTGTTTTATAATTTCGTCAATTTCATAATTTTACGGTTCGTATTTAAAAGTTTTGGAACTTTCAGTTTGCGGTTCTCTTATTCCTTTTGTGCGTGCAAATTTACGTAAAGTGTTGAACTTAACCTTTAAAAAGTGTGCTTGTTGCAAATCTGGTTGTTTTTGCTTACCGCTACAGTCAGCTGTGTCAAATTTCAAATTGAATGGGAGAAGTTTAAATATTTTGGCAATCGACAGTAATTATAAAAGTGTAAAATTTCTTATATAACTACAGCTCTTCATCTTGTACAAAGAAAATCTCCATGAAATAGTTTCGATATGCTCCCTAGAGTACTCTATGCAATAGGCAATAACAAATTGTGGACATGTAGACACGTATGTAGATCTCTTTCAACAGAGACAGTGAAGCTTTAATACTCTAAGAAGTAATTATTAAATTGAAAAGCATTTAGTCTTAGTTTTTTCAAATGGAGGTGACGATATATGTACATAGTTTCATAATGCTTCGTTTACACTTTTAATATTGGTCTCAAATGCTTCTTAATTCACAAAGCAAAAATAGTTTTAATATTTTTTGGGTCTTCCTTCGCTATAATTACTCTTTGAAAATATTTGAGCATAGAATTTATTAGGTCACAATCACTTTAGAAGAAATTATTTGTTTTGCATTATAATTGCCTATTTATATATTCGAGCATCATAAACCGTGTCGGACTTCCTGCTTTGACTTCTAAGCTATGAAAGTGAACTTATGAAAATGTTAAGTAAAGTTAAAGCCATGTTTTTACCTTATGCTCTTTAATCTGCTAAAGCGAATTCATGGGGAAAAAAGTTATAGCATTGAACTCTATTTTCTCACTAAAATATGCGATCTCAGAAGTTCGCTAATCTATATTTTCACACATCTTCTACCTTGTTTAAATAGATACTCAGTCGCTACTGTTTAGCTGAAAGGAATATAGTCGATGTTAGTGAAGTCCTAGTCTTTCAAAGATTTTGACAATATGAAACCAGAGTTTTCAAACTTTAGATATAACCGTTAACCTATCTTAATCATCATCCTTGCGTCGTACAGCGATGGCATGAGCCACTTGCACTAAAAAAACTCCTCCCAAAGGCGTACCCTTGGAACGCTTTCTTCAGGGGGACATTGCACACTTCTCTAATATAATTCTTCCAGTTTTCCTCGTTATGAAGCATGACAGTTATAATGTTGTCCGCATTTAGGGGACCGATCAAAGTGTAAAGCTTAATTTGCTCTGTTTCTCAGTGTATGCATTTAAAAAAACGTGTGTGCAGCGTCCTTTCGATAGCGTCGTGTTATATACTTGGTGGTCGAAAAAGTCTTTTCGTATTTTGTGAATAGACGTCATGCTATCAATCACATTGTCACACATCACTCACAACCATACAGTGTTGGAAAGGTGAAATTTTAAGCTTCATTTACCCAAAAAGATATATATTCGGGAAGTTGAAAAATTAGCGAAAATGATGAAAAAATTCGATTCATTTTGAGATTTTTGCATACGAAAAAGAAGAATGCCACGCAAGTCACCAATGAAATTTAGCTCAGTACTCAGTAGGAAATAATTGATAACTCATTCTCCAATTTCGGGCTTATACCCTTTCAAAGTACAAGTATGTTGTGAGCCAACGCGATTTACTATTGGGTTTTAAAGCAACTTAAATGCATACAGTTGTGTTCATTAAAATACCATCGCAGCAGATGCAGAAATATAAAACGTTTTTATTGCATATTTTCTTTTGTTAGTTGATTGCTTGCAAATAGTTTTTGTAAAGTAGATTAAAGAGTTAAGAAAAATCCCATCACATTTACTTAATTTTAATGGTTTCATACTCTTGCAACCTTTGCTACAAAGTATGATAGTTTTGTTAACCAAACGGTTGTACGCATCACCTCAAACTAAGCGAGATAGATATACAACACTATATATATATACATATATATAAATTATCAGGATGGTGAGAAAAGTTGAACTGTCTGTCTGTTCGTTCGTTGCGAGTTCGGGCCATAACTAAGCACTGAATTAAGATATAAGTCTAAGGGGGTATTCTAGTCTAGAAGCATGAATTTCAGGTAATTTTTAAAGTGTCGTAAAAATAAGGCCATTAATATTTTTACCATACATTTTTTTATTAGTTATTTATTAATTTTTGAAGAGTACAGAAAACAATTAAAAACTAAAAAAAGTAAAAAATTTCAGAAATTATGAGCTGACCAAGTGGGGGTCTCTAAAAATTTCCACGTGACCATGCCCATGATTTCAATCCTCCTAGTTATCTGAAACCAAAACAAAGATTATTAATATAGAATAATGTCGCAATGGTCGGAACTACGGAAAGGTGGGAAACATTTTTTTTCACAAAATGGCGACTGCCTGAAAAAAAAATTTTTGTTTTTATCACTTTTTCTGACTATTTCGAATTTTTTAAAAATAATAAAAATAAAAATTTTGGGATGGGGCTAGTTTCCATAGACAAGCCTATAAAGAAGACTCCTGAGAACCTGAGAAATCGTGGGCATCGTTCCGAAAAAGTCAGTTTGAGAAAAACGCGTTTAAAGCTTCACATTCTGGCCGAACCAGTTTGGATTCCGGGTCAGAAAAATGCCTATATCTCCGAAAATAATTTGAATTTTGAAAAATCCTCTTGTACATATAAAAAAAAATCGATTTTTTTAAATTCCTAGACTAAAATACCCCCTTAATAAACATATCTTCTAAACTAGTAAAGCTATGACAACGAAATTGGTTCAGCGCAAATATTATAAGAACTCCTACCGACGGTGTGAAAATGGAGAAAATCGAGAGATAACCCCGCTCACTCCTCATATACCGCTAGTATTCAAAACTACCAAATGAGCAATAAATAAAAAACTAATTGTGCCAAAAACATTAAATTTTACCTCCGAGATGGTAGAAGAAGGCCTTGGACGACCGGCATGACACCGTTTGTGGGGTTATAATATAACGGGATAAAAATTTGCACTAATAATTCCTTTAAAGTATGACCAAAAATTGTTCAAATCTAAGCATAACTGTTCCAGCCCCTAGGTACCGAATATGAGGAAAATAAAATATATACAGAAATACAAATTCGTTTAAAATCATCTGGCCAGATGATATGCAAAGCCTCACATTATGAACTGAAATTATAAAATTAGAGAACCGACGCATAGTGAGTTTTAGCCAACGCAATTCTTTTGCTTCCTCCAGGGTAGTAAAAGCGTCACCGAATTTGAGATTCAGCGATATAAATATTTGGCGACGATTGTTGAATAAAAATTTGAATCCGTGAAGTCCATGAAAGGTGCATTTACTTAGCCAAAGACATTTCAAGGCTTAGTAGTGCCAAAGGCTTTTTAACCTGGCGAATTTCAAAATGTCTTAATATCTTTTGGGCAGATTAATGCCAAAAGATCTTGCTTGGTAGAGTAGTTTCTAGACAACATGCCCGTGGACCCATATAGATGGGCAATCTTCCGAATTATGCAGCCAGACAGTAAAGCACGGTGGCCTCAAAAGTACATATACATATGATGGATGGGATTATGGATCAAAATGTGTATGCGGGGAACGTTATATTGGCATATGCCATGTTATTATTTTAATACCATGACCAGCTCAGTCCACGGATCTTAAATCTTTACAAAACTTATGAAGGGTTATCAAACGCTATAAAACCCGCCATCTTCTAAACCGCATCTTTAGCAGGTTGTCCAGAACGGCCGCAGATGTAAGCTAACCGGTGAAAAACCGCTCTTCTGCTCCAAAGAAGAAAATGGGGTCTGCTAAGCATTAATATTCACAAGTTTATTTATCGCCGAAGAAAATTAAATGTTGCTATTTCAGTGAACAGCAAAACAGATATAAACTAAACGAATCTGATGGGGTTTGTGCTTTTTTCATATCTCTTCGTTCAACTAACGAAAGGAAATATGCAAAAAACCGTTGTAGGGTATATTTCCGCTTCTGTTGCGCTGCTTTCTCAACGAGCACAACTGTACATACTTGCATTGATGTATACAATAAGAGTTTGACCGACTAACGAATGCTGATCGGTTGTCGGGCACTCGGAGCAATGGCCGTTAGGCGTTCGCGCACTTGAATCAATTCTGTCAATGCCTAAAATTTTAAACTTAAAAGTGACTTGATATCGCTCTTCTTCCCAATCACCTGTCGCGTGGAACGAGGCAGACTCACGAAACTATTCCAAATTATATATAGCACCTGTGTTCGTATTCACCCACTCCGCGTTTGCTTGCTGAGAGCTGTGCAATCCACACACTTTTCATTTATTCCCCTGTAAGCTGATAGTTGTCTATATATACATATTTATACAAAAGTGTATATGTATGTGAAGCAATAAGTTTTGAAAAACACCGAACACTGATGTGTTTCTGTGGAACGCCGCTTCACATGTGCACCCATGGAGGACGGAGCACAGCGATGAGCTGTAATATTGCACTTTGTGGATGCTGTCTAACAGATTTGTCGAAATGAAAGAAGAGCGGGAAAGCAGTGAGACAAACTGATAAGTGCGCGTTCGGTTTATAAACTTTAACAGCATGGATCTTTTTACACTCTACGATTGGGTATGTATGACTTTAGTGAAGATCAAATACATCACAATTATTTTTTAAATAACAAAATTAGAACTAATTTGTTCTTATGAAATATTTTTTCAAAGCAATTAAGTATAATAGTACCATGATGTTCAAATTAAAATTTTTGAGTATATCGGTTTGGATAAAATATTTAAAACTCGACTACGTCAAATCTATCTTAAGAGCTGTAAAAAAACAATTCTTTACAAGCAATACATAACATCGCCAATAAAACACAAAACAAAAAACCACAATAAACTCTATTGGATTAAAAAGAAACTTCAGGACTTTTTTTCCTCTGCAGTCGATTTTAGATTACCTTCTTATTCTCATTAATTTAAGCACAAAATTTTAAAATTTAAAATTTCCCTGTAGCAGTCTGACGCCAACTTTTCTCCAAAATCAAAAATTCCGAACAAAGTACGAAAAAGTAGGGTCAAAGTGGGGAATCATGCAGCTAATTTTCCAAGTTGATCTTTCCTCTAACAATGTTCAATCCAAATTTTCACAAATATACATATGTACATGTACGCACATATCCCACTGCTAGGCTCATAAACTCCATTTCTGATTTTCTTATAATCGCGTTATCAAGCACATGGTTACACGCTTCTTCCCCGCAACACCGATAAAAGCAAATACTCTAAGCACAAGAACACACACACGCGAAGCGTACTCCTAGTACTCACATGAGTTCCACAAGTAGATTATACATACATAAGTAAACGGTGCACGGAACCGCTTGGAACCGCTGAGGCTGCCTCAGTTATTGCAGCGACGACTGCCACTCACAGCGCAACGCTTACAGCTTACAACCTGCGGCTACAAAGTCAAGGAGTCATTTTGATAGACAAACCAAATGGAACATAAATATAAATTTACCGCAGCGCTGAGCAACGGCCGCGCCGCTATCAACAATCCATTGGCTGTCTTGCCGCTCACAGCGATATCGGCGGCCGCGCTCGCTCAGCTTTTCCGACGGTCTGCGCCGTATTGGGTGTCACAACGCCTCGCTTCTTCACTACGGTCTTCTGCTACTTGCAAAATTTCAATGTGCGCCTTAGAAACGTTTGGGGCCTGAGCAACACGACAGTATAGTTTATGATGTTGCTGCTGCCGCTGCTGTTATTGTTGATGTCGGTGGTGCTGAATGGGTGCAACTCGTGTGTTTATTTATAATAAAACATTCGCTTTCGACGGTCGCGCTTTGGCTGGTGGTGGTCGTTGGTGCGTTCGCTTATCGTGTAGTACCTTCTGGTGACGTGACGTGCCGCGGCGACGACGGCAGCAATTGCAGTAGATTACAAAAAGAGAAGACCGCTTCGCAAAAAACAAAAAAAAAAAAAACGCAATTCGCAAAGAAAGTGATTAAACTGAAATTAATTAAAAGGAAGTTTTTATAAGTTGTCTTAATTTGGTTGCTTCATCAATTAACTAATTGCGGAAATTACAGCGCATGCAAGTGAAAAGAAGACCAGAAGAGTTTAATTAATATAAAAATAATTGCAATATGAAATATAAATTCATCGCATGTGTGTACCGTTAAAATGCCAAAAATACATGTGAGTTCCCAATGTGTACATATGTATGTGCATAGATGTATAATTTGTTAGAGTTTATTAAATTTCGTAGTTTTGTATACCTTTCCTATGGGGCCTTATTACCTAATATCAATAATAAATGTACAGTGAAATGTATAGTGATTTATATTCGTTGAGGATATCGTATAATATATGTCATTATATTGTTTTTTTTTTTTTGTTTTTTTTTTTTTTAATTTGTAGATATTTTTATGATAGTTGATAGATTAGAATTTAAACCTTTTATATGTTAAAATTCAGATTGACACTTCCTTAGACTAAACTTGCTTCAAATAACGTTGTTTGGATTTCTCTCAGTTAAATTCTCGTGTCGAGTCGGAATTTAAAAACGTGGTGAACGGTTTTCACAGACCATATAAATTTGCACTGTGGTAGCTCCTTTTTAATTACAAGAAAGTACATCTCGAAAGTTAACCAAATCGACGCATAAATACGGGTTTGAAACTGTGGCGCATTTTTCGGGATTTAGTTGTGCTTACAATTGGTTGTGTCACAGGCGATTGATTTAATTTATAATTTTAGATAAGTAAGACAAGGTGTGAATATTTTAATAAAATAATTTTTGTTGGTATAAAATGGCAACCGCCATCGTCGCCGAGATTTTGTTCGAATTGTCAATTAAGTATACCTTGTTTAAATCCTAACTCCTTACTAAATTCGTAAAAATTTTTTCTAAATAGTCAAGCGCTAACATTACAAAGAGAAAACAAAAACACAAAGTACCGTATTATAAATCCTATATCGTACTTTCACAGTATTACTGTATCTATGCATATTTAGTTAAACAGATTTAAATTTTAGTCAGGGCTAAGTTCGGATATAACCAACCATTTCATACTCTTGCAACTTGCATGGATTAAAGCCAGGCTAATATCTTCAGGTACAAAAGATTTGTTAGTTATATGTGGTCTATGCCAAGTTTTCATGCGGTTTTAAACACAAAGATGAACCGGAATTAGAAAAACACGTTCTCTCAATTTTGTTATGTATTGACCGATATATGTGGTATAAAGTCATCCAGAACTTCGAACATTTTTATATTAGGTACATATATGGGGGCTAAGGGAAGTATTGACTCAACTCACCATATTTTGACACACATATGTATATATGTACATACTATTATCAGAAAAGGACACCCCCTGAATTTCAATTAGCATATACTATAGGTATATCTTGCAATTTGACCGATGTTTTCGGTCAAAAGTCAACTAAAGGTATAGAGGTTAACATATTCGGTATCTGGGTGCCTGTAGTTCGTTTTTGCCAATTTTTGGTCATAAGGTGGCCTACTTAAAGCGCACTATTCACGCAAAGTTTTATCCCGATATATTAATTGGTGATTGATTTGCATAGTGGAAAGTAAAAAAAAAAATGAGATGGAGTTTAAAACTGTGTTAAATGTATGAGAATTGGGCTTGGGGTAGCCCGATTTCACACATTAACACAGAAGAATGATATACATATATAATTTGGTTTAAATCGATCGAGCAAGGCCCAAGATATGTGATTTCACCTAAAGGAGGGCGACCCCACGTTCAATTTTGACCCCGGCTATTTTAAACCCCTCTCATACCATCTCGGTTACAAGACTTAATGTCTCTGGCGTATTTAGTTATTGTTTTTTTGCGCTTTTAATAGTTTTAAACAGTACCGTTATATGAGGAGTGGGCGGAGTTAATGTATTACACGATTTCATCCATGTTCACACTGTCGGTAGGAGTTCTTATAATATTTGCTCTAGGCGAAATTGGTTGTTGTAGCTTTAGTGGTTAATGAGATTTATTAATTTACTACTTAATTGAGGCACTTTATAAGTTTTGCTTTAATGGCTTTTTGTGGGCGTGGCAGTGGCCGATTACGCCTACGCCCATCTGGGAAGCGGTCTTCATTTTTTGCCAAAGAACACGTGTACCAAGTTCCATTACGATATATAAATTTTTATTAAATTTACGCCGTGCACAGGCTGACAGAACGAGGGCAAGACGAAATATCTCCCGTCATCAAACAAACAGTCGTCGCACTCGCGACTTGGCTCTCACGTCACTGTTGACAGTCATAACTTTGAAGTTGCAGATAATTTCGTCTATTTAGGAACCAGCATTAACACCACCAACAATGTCAGCCAGGAAATCCAACGCAGGATTACTCTTGCCGACAGGTGCTACTTCGGACTGAGTAGGCAATTGAAAAGTAAAGTCCTCTCTCGACGAACAAAAGCCAAACTCTATAAGTCGCTCATAATTCCCGTCCTGCTATATGGTGCAGAGGCTTGGACGATGAAAACAACCGATGAGTCGACGTTACGAGTTTTCGAGAGAAAGGTTCTGCGAAAGATTTATGGTCCTTTACGCATTGGCCACGGCGAATATCGCATTCGATGGAACGATGAGCTGTACGAGATATACGACGACTTTGACATATTTCAGCGAATTAAAAGACAGCGGCTACGCTGGCTAGGTCATGTTGTCCGGATGGATGAAAACACTCCAGCTCTGAAAGTATTCGACGCAGTACCCGCCGCGGGAAGCAGAGGAAGAGGAAGACCTCCACTCCGTTGGAAGGACCAAGTAGAGAAGGACCTGGCTTCGCTTGGAATATCCAATTGGCGCCACGTAGCGAAGAGAAGAAACGACTGGCGCACTGTTGTTGACTCGGCTATAATCGCGTAAGCGGTGTCTACGCCAGTAAAGAAGAAGAAGACATGCAGACAGACAGACAGCATGCATCCAGATTTCAACTCGTCTCGTCATCCTGATCGCTTATATAAATCTATATCACTTTCGCTTGGTTTTAGGTGATACAAAAAACCGTTATGTGTTACTCCTCTGTAGCATCATGTTGCAAGAATAAAATATTAGTAAATTTTTGAACGAGAGTTGTTATAATAATGCCTCCTAGACCACCCCTTTGCCATTTTATAAATTCATCGTAACGCAGTTGTTCTGGTTCAAAGTAAGAGTTGTTAAATATCAATATTCAAAAAGTAAAATGAAAGATTCAATACTCAAATAAAATTTTGACAGAACTGAAGAGCTAGTAATTTAGACTTTACTACAAATGGAGTTTCAAAAGTTTAATCATTATACCCAATCGATTTTAATTAATTTAACTGGTATGAATTTGTTTTTTATCCTATTAAACATTTTCCATAGATTAAAAATTAATTCTGTTGGGGGTATATAATAATACAATTTTCGGATTTAATTTGAATTTGTTCAATTTTTTGTACTGATATTTCAAAAATGCTGAAACTATTACAAAAATAAACTTTAGCCACTATCTCTTCTCTAAGTGTAGTTATGTATATTCCGAATAAACCTTAAACAGTACATACGAGGTTTGTACAAAAAAGTATCGCAAACTTTGTATTTCTTAGGAAAGTGTATATTATTCATGAATATCTAGTTTCTCCCCTTCAAAGTAATAATCCGCAATCCTCAAAGCACTTAAAATATTAATTTTTTGTGAATTTGTTTATCTCTTTCCTTAATGCAGTTTTTATCTCCTCAATCGTAGCGGTGTCCTTACATGTCCTTCTCCAGTTTTGGGAACAAAAAAGTCACAGGAGGCCAGGCCTATTAAATATTCGCGCACAAGCTTGATCAGGCCTGCTATCATGGTGCAAACGGCGCTTTTTGTTCTTTCACAAATCTGGCCGTTTTTTTTGGGATTGCTTCGCGTAAATTGCGCATGACTTGCCGGTAGTATTCTTTATTGATGGTACAACCATTTGGCAAGAACTCGTGATTAACAAGGCCCTTTTTTCTTTGTCTTTTTTTTTGACATGCTCGGGCATCCGGCTCTTCATCGATCATTTCTGCTCGACCTTTTGAGAAGATTTTGTACCAACGATAAATGCTTCCGCGCCCCTAATGTAGTTTTTCCCACAAAATTTTAAACAGATACTGTGATCTTTTTTTTGGAATAAGCAAAAATCGAAGACGAACCAATATGTGACCAAGCAAAACCGGTGCCAAAAATTCACTAAACGTTCAAAATGGGCGATCAGCATAAGCAAGGGATATGAAAGAAAAAAGAAGACACGTAGCTCTCGAAAATTCAAAATTCGCGATACTTTTTGTACAAACCTCGTATGCATATGTATATACTATACAATTTATATCGACTTCTGTATGCTTTGAAATTCGCTCAACTTTAATTCATTTCGCATGCTTGCCTCATATTATCACTAAAACTGTACCACACATATGGAAGAAAAAGTCGCATTCGCAGTACCGTTATCTCTTATATTGCTTTTGAGAGCATTCACCTACATTTCGAAGTTAAACGAAAGGAATGAAAGTGAAATCTGCGCCTTAAGACAAATACCGGTGACATGTCCTCAGTGTACGACAGTTTTTTGTTTTGCCAATATATACATAATTAATTGTAACTAGCTCACGAAATTTGTGCCGAAGCTTTTTCATAGATTTTATGTGTGTATTTCCGATATCTTCCTTTTTGTTTGTTTGTTGCCATGGCTGCTTACTTATCTACATAGTGTCGTTCACCGGAGGTCTGTTTGTTTAAAGGAAGGAGGTTGTTTATGGTGGCTGGCAAGTTCAAGGTCGTTCGTTATGCGTTACTTTCATTTAAACCATTATTCCCTTACACTCATGTTTGTTTTTGCTTATTCATAAATTGCATAAATGCGAGTATTTTCGAAATTTTTTTGTGACGCCTGTAGCTTTCATCCATTTTCTTTTTGCGCGAATTGCATGTGACAAATTTCGTGTTCTAAAATGTTTCTATTTTTGCTGGTGTGAAATTCTGTGTGTAACGCATTTTGCTGCAGGAACTAGGAAAAAAATTACACCAGCTAAAAAAACGAGAACTTTACTATTTGGCTAGCAAATCTCGCGGTGAGACAATTCTATTTGTCTTATTGTTGCTTTACTAAGTCTGCCAAATTTTAGAATTACACAGTTGTGATTGTTTGTTCTCAAATTTTAATTTTACGTAAAGCCGTTTTTTGTGGCACAAGTGCGCATAGTTGCCTTTTAACTTTCGGCGTGTGTTTACACTCATAATCGTCGCTTTTTATTGAGCAATGCACTTGCCTGCACATTTTTAATTCTGACAATGCGATGCTCTTGTTTGGTGACATCATTTCGAACGCGTCCAAATAAGTTGTACGAGATTTGAATGTTGTCATTTTCAGGTCATGTGTGAATGCTGATAATTATATACAGAAAGTATTACGAAACGCATGTAGACCAGAATGACAGTTTTGAATCTTAAAGTTTTTTCTTCAATTTTCACATGTCGAATTGAGTTCCTCGTTGCGTTTGTGCAGTGGCTCCTCAGGAATGATGTAAAAGGTAATACGTGTAGTGGTGCATATATGTTATGCAACGAAAGAGTTTCTAAACTCAATCCGATCTGGGTGATGCATCGGTTGGATTCACTTTGTTGCCATACATAATTCTGCAAGACAGTCAACGACGTTCGACAAGTTCTACAATTCGGAGGATACACTTTTTCAGTCTAAGTAATCTTCTAAAGTATAAAGAATATCAGGCATTTAGACGATTATAAACCGAAAATAAGTTTGCAATATATTCGACTATAATTGTTCTTTAAAATGGACTAATTAAATATCTGCAATTTGAATATAAATATGAATGGTTTTCAGTTGTCGTCATGTGAATGTTTGTCATTTTTATGAAGAATATAAAAAAGCCCATGCCTTACACATAACTTACAAATTATTGTATACCAATTGTAAGTAAGCATGTCCTTTCAATATTTGGACTAAGATTTAAATTAGCCAATTTTTTTCTCAACATTTTAAATACTAAGCGATTAGAAGAAATTGTTGTTGAATTTATAATACAATGGTTGCCTTTTAAATTTCGGAAAGAGAGAAAAACAAATA